>CM059430.1:72073196-72143645 GCA_030390025.1 Squalus acanthias | reverse complement strand
ACTTACCCCAGTCAGTGAAACACACACTTCCCCAGTCAGTGTAACACACACTTACCCAGTCACTGTAACACACACTTACCCCAGTCAGTGTAACACACACTTACCCCAGTCAGTGTGACTCAAAATTACCCCAGTCAGTGTAACACACACTTACCCCAGTCACTGTAACACACACTTACACCAGTCAGTGTAACACACACTTACCCCAGTCAGTGTAACACACACTTACCCCAGTCAGTGTAACACACACTTACCCCAGTCAGTGTAACACACAGTTACCCCAGTCAGTGTTACACACACTTACCCCAGTCAGTGTCACTCACACTTACCCCAGTCAGTGTAACACACACTTACCCCAGTCAGTGTAATACACACTTACCCCAGTCAGTGTAACACACACTTACCCCAGTCAGTGTAACACACACTTACCCCAGTCACTGTAACAAACACTTACCCCAGTCAGTGTAACACACACTTACCCCAGTCAGTGTAACACACACTTACCACAGTCAGTGTAACACACACTTACCCCAGTCAGTGTAACACACACTTACCCCATCTGTGTAACACACACTTACCCCAGTCAATGTAACACACACTTACCCCAGTCACTGTAACACACACTTACCCCAGTCACTGTAACACACACTTACCCAGTCACTGTAACACACACTTACCCCAGTCACTGTAACACACACTTACCCCAGTCACTGTAACACACACTTATCCCGTCACTGTAACACACACTTACCCCAGTCACTGTAACACACACTTACCCCAGTCAGTGTAACACACACTTACCCCAGTCAGTGTAACACACACTTACCCCAGTCAGTGTAACACACACTTACCCCAGTCAGTGTAACACACACTTACCCCAGTCAGTGTAACACACACTTACACCAGTCAGTGTAACACACACTTACCCCAGTCAGTGTAACACACACTTACCCCAGTCAGTGTAACACACACTTACCCCAGTCAGTGTAACACACACTTACCCCAGTCAGTGTAACACACACTTACACCAGTCAGTGTAACACACACTTACCCCAGTCAGTGTAACAAACACTTACCTCAGTCAGTGTAATACACACTTACCCCAGTCAGTGAAACACACACTTACCCCAGTCAGTGTAACACACACTTACCCCAGTCAGTGTAACACACACTTACCACAGTCACTGTAACACACACTTACCCTAGTCTGTGTAACACACATTTACCCCAGTCATTGTCACTCAGACTTACCCCAGTCAGTGAAACACACACTTTCCCCAGTCAGTGTAACACACACTTATCCCAGTCACTGTAACACACACTTACCCCAGTCAGTGTAACACACACTTACCCCAGTCAGTATAACACACACTTACCCCAGTCAGTGTAACACACACTTACCCCAGTCACTGTAACACACACTTACCCCAGTCACTGTAACACACACTTACCCCAGTTACTGTAACACACACTTACCCCAGTCAGTGTAACACACACTTACCCCAGTCAGTGTGACTCAAAATTACCCCAGTCAGTGTAACACACACTTACCCCAGTCACTGTAGCACACGCTTACACCAGTCAGTGTAACACACACTTACCCCAGTCAGTGTAACACACACTTACCCCAGTCAGTGTAACACACACTTACCCCAGTCAGTGTAACACACAGTTACCCCAGTCAGTGTTACACACACTTACCCCAGTCAGTGTCATTCACACTTACCCCAGTCAGTGTAACACACACTTACCCCAGTCAGTGTAATACACACTTACCCCAGTCAGTGTAACACACACTTACCCCAGTCAGTGTAACACACACTTACCCCAGTCACTGTAACAAACACTTACCCCAGTCAGTGTAACACACACTTACCCCAGTCAGTTTAACACACACTTACCACAGTCAGTGTAACACACACTTACCCCAGTCAGTGTAACACAAACTTACCCCGTCTGTGTAACACACACTTACCCCAGTCAATGTAACACACACTTACCCCAGTCAGCTTAACACACACTTACCCCAGTCACTGTAACACACACTTACCCCAGTCACTGTAACACACACTTATCCCGTCACTGTAACACACACTTACCCCAGTCACTGTAACACGCACTTACCACAGTCTCTGTAACACACACTTACCCCAGTCACTGTAACACACACTTACCCTAGTCAGTGTAACACAGACTTACCCCAGTCAGTGTAACACACACTTACCCCAGTCAGTGTAACACACTCTTACCCCAGTCAGTGTGACTCACACTTACCCCAGTCAGTGTAACACACACTTACCCCAGTCAATGTAAAACACACTTACCCCAGTCAGTGAAACACACACTTACCCCAGTCAGTGTAACACACACTTACCCCAGTCAGTGTAACACACACTTGCCCCAGTCAGTGTAACACACACTTCCCCAGTCAGTGTGACTCACACTTACCCCAGTCAGTGTAAAACACACTTACCCCAGTCAGTGTGACTCACACTTACCCCAGTCAGTGTCACACACACTTATCCCACTCACTGTAACACACACTTCCCCCGTCAGTGTAACACACACTTGCACCAGTCAGTGTAACACACACTTACCCCAGTCACTTTAACTCACACTTACCCCAGTCAGTGTAACACACACTTACCCCAGTCAGTGTAACAAACATGTACCCCAGTCACTGCAACATACACTTACCCCAGTCAGTGTAACAAACATTTACCCCAGTCAGTGAAACACACACTTACCCCAGTCACTGTAACACACACTTACCCCAGTCAGTGTAACACACACTTAACCCACTCACTGTCACACACTCTTACCCCAGTCAGTGTAACACACACTTACCCCAGTCACAGTAACACACACTTACCCCAGTCATTGTAACACACACTTCCCCCAGTCACTGTAACACACACTTACCCCAGTCACTGTAACACACACTTACCTAGTCAGTGTAACACACACTAACACCAGTCAGTGTAACACACACTTACCCCAGTCAGTGTAACACACACTTACCCCAGTCAGTGTAACACACATTTACCCCAGTCAGTGTAACACACACTTACCCCAGTCAGTGTAACACACACTTACCCCAGTCACTGTAACACACACTTACCCCAGTCACTGTAACACACACTTACCTAGTCAGTGTAACACACACTAACACCAGTCAGTGTAACACACACTTACCCCAGTCAGTGTAACACACACTTACCCCAGTCAGTGTAATACACTCTTACCCCAGTCAGTGATACACACACTTACCCCAGTCAGTGTAACACTCACTTACCACCGTCACTGTTACACACTTAACCCAGTCAGTGTAACACACACTTACCCCAGTCAGTGTAATACACACTTACCCCAGTCAGTGTAACACACACTTACCCCAGTCATTGTAACACACACTTACCCCAGTCAGTGTGACTCACACTTACCGCAGTCACTGTAACACACACTTAACCCACTCACTGTCACACACTCTTACCCCAGTCAGTGTAACACACACTTACCCCAGTCACTGTAACAGACACTTACCCCAGTCAGTGTAACACACACTTACCCCAGTCCCTGTAACACTTACTTACCCCAGTCAGTGTAACACACACTTACCCCAGTCAGTGTAACACACACTTACCCCAGTCAGTGTAACACACACTTACCCCAGTCAGTGTAACACACACTTACCCCAGTCAGTGTAACACACACTTACCCCAGTCAGTGTAACACACACTTACCCCAGTCACTGTAGCACACTCTTACACCAGTCAGTGCAACACACACTTACCTCAGTCACTGTAACACACACTTACCCCAGTCACTGTAACACACACTTATCCCAGTCACTGTAACACACACTTACCCCAGTCAGTGTAACACACACTTAACCCAGTCAGTGTAACACACACTTACCACAGTCACTGTAACACACACTTACCCTAGTCTGTGTAACACACATTTACCCCAGTCATTGTCACTCAGACTTACCCCAGTCAGTGAAACACACACTTTCCCCAGTCAGTGTAACACACACTTATCCCAGTCACTGTAACACACACTTACCCCAGTCAGTGTAACACACACTTACCCCAGTCAGTGTGACTCAAAATTACCCCAGTCAGTGTAACACACACTTACCCCAGTCACTGTAGCACACGCTTACACCAGTCAGTGTAACACACACTTACCCCAGTCAGTGTAACACACACTTACCCCAGTCAGTGTAACACACACTTACCCCAGTCAGTGTTACACACACTTACCCCAGTCAGTGTCATTCACACTTACCCCAGTCAGTGTAACACACACTTACCCCAGTCAGTGTAACACACACTTACCCCAGTCACTGTAACAAACACTTACCCCAGTCAGTGTAACACACACTTACCCCAGTCAGTTTAACACACACTTACCACAGTCAGTGTAACACACACTTACCCCAGTCAGTGTAACACACACTTACCCCGTCTGTGTAACACACACTTACCCCAGTCAATGTAACACACACTTACCCCAGTCAGCTTAACACACACTTACCCCAGTCACTGTAACACACACTTACCCCAGTCAGTGTAACACACATTTACCCCAGTCAGTGTAACACACACTTACCCCAGTCAGTGTAACACACACTTACCCAAGTCACTGTAACACACACTTACCCCAGTCAGCTTAACACACACTTACCCCAGTCACGATAACACACACTTACCCCAGTCACTGAAACACACACTTATCCCGTCACTGTAACACACACTTACCCCAGTCACTGTAAAACACACTTACCTCAGTCAGTGTCACTCATACTTACCCCAGTCAGTGTAAAACTAACTTACCCCAGTCAGTGTAATACACACTTACCCCACTCAGTGTAACACACACTTACCCCAGTCAGTGTGACTCACACTTACCCCAGTCAGTGTAACACACACTTACCCCAGTCAGTGTAACACACACTTACCCCAGTCAGTGTAACACACACTTACCCCAGTCAGTGTAACACACACTTACACCAGTCAGTGTAACACACACTTACCCCAGTCAGTGTAACAAACACTTACCTCAGTCAGTGTAATACACACATACCCCAGTCTGTGAAACACACACTTACCCCAGTCAGTGTAACACACACTTACCCCAGTCAGTGTAACACACACTTACCACAGTCACTGTAACACACACTTACCCTAGTCTGTGTAACACACATTTACCCCAGTCATTGTCACTCAGACTTACCCCAGTCAGTGAAACACACACTTTCCCCAGTCAGTGTAACACACACTTATCCCAGTCACTGTAACACACACTTACCCCAGTCAGTGTAACACACACTTACCCCAGTCAGTATAACACACACTTACCCCAGTCAGTGTAACACACACTTACCCCAGTCACTGTAACACACACTTACCCCAGTCACTGTAACACACACTTACCCCAGTTACTGTAACACACACTTACCCCAGTCAGTGTAACACACACTTACCCCAGTCAGTGTGACTCAAAATTACCCCAGTCAGTGTAACACACACTTACCCCAGTCACTGTAGCACACGCTTACACCAGTCAGTGTAACACACACTTACCCCAGTCAGTGTAACACACACTTACCCCAGTCAGTGTAACACACACTTACCCCAGTCAGTGTAACACACAGTTACCCCAGTCAGTGTTACACACACTTACCCCAGTCAGTGTCATTCACACTTACCCCAGTCAGTGTAACACACACTTACCCCAGTCAGTGTAATACACACTTACCCCAGTCAGTGTAACACACACTTACCCCAGTCAGTGTAACACACACTTACCCCAGTCACTGTAACAAACACTTACCCCAGTCAGTGTAACACACACTTACCCCAGTCAGTTTAACACACACTTACCACAGTCAGTGTAACACACACTTACCCCAGTCAGTGTAACACAAACTTACCCCGTCTGTGTAACACACACTTACCCCAGTCAATGTAACACACACTTACCCCAGTCAGCTTAACACACACTTACCCCAGTCACTGTAACACACACTTACCCCAGTCACTGTAACACACACTTATCCCGTCACTGTAACACACACTTACCCCAGTCACTGTAACACGCACTTACCACAGTCTCTGTAACACACACTTACCCCAGTCACTGTAACACACACTTACCCTAGTCAGTGTAACACAGACTTACCCCAGTCAGTGTAACACACACTTACCCCAGTCAGTGTAACACACTCTTACCCCAGTCAGTGTGACTCACACTTACCCCAGTCAGTGTAACACACACTTACCCCAGTCAATGTAAAACACACTTACCCCAGTCAGTGAAACACACACTTACCCCAGTCAGTGTAACACACACTTACCCCAGTCAGTGTAACACACACTTGCCCCAGTCAGTGTAACACACACTTCCCCCAGTCAGTGTGACTCACACTTACCCCAGTCAGTGTAAAACACACTTACCCCAGTCAGTGTGACTCACACTTACCCCAGTCAGTGTCACACACACTTATCCCACTCACTGTAACACACACTTCCCCCGTCAGTGTAACACACACTTGCACCAGTCAGTGTAACACACACTTACCCCAGTCACTTTAACTCACACTTACCCCAGTCAGTGTAACACACACTTACCCCAGTCAGTGTAACAAACATGTACCCCAGTCACTGCAACATACACTTACCCCAGTCAGTGTAACAAACATTTACCCCAGTCAGTGAAACACACACTTACCCCAGTCACTGTAACACACACTTACCCCAGTCAGTGTAACACACACTTAACCCACTCACTGTCACACACTCTTACCCCAGTCAGTGTAACACACACTTACCCCAGTCACAGTAACACACACTTACCCCAGTCATTGTAACACACACTTCCCCCAGTCACTGTAACACACACTTACCCCAGTCACTGTAACACACACTTACCTAGTCAGTGTAACACACACTAACACCAGTCAGTGTAACACACACTTACCCCAGTCAGTGTAACACACACTTACCCCAGTCAGTGTAACACACATTTACCCCAGTCAGTGTAACACACACTTACCCCAGTCAGTGTAACACACACTTACCCCAGTCA
Source organism: Squalus acanthias (assembly GCA_030390025.1). NCBI lineage: Eukaryota > Metazoa > Chordata > Chondrichthyes > Squaliformes > Squalidae > Squalus > Squalus acanthias. The sequence goes on along the minus strand of CM059430.1, from coordinate 72,136,550 downwards.
CTGTAACACACACTTACCCCAGTCACTGTAACACACACTTACCTAGTCAGTGTAACACACACTAACACCAGTCAGTGTAACACACACTTACCCCAGTCAGTGTAACACACACTTACCCCAGTCAGTGTAATACACTCTTACCCCAGTCAGTGATACACACACTTACCCCAGTCAGTGTAACACTTACTTACCACCGTCACTGTTACACACTTAACCCAGTCAGTGTAACACACACTTACCCCAGTCAGTGTAATACACACTTACCCCAGTCAGTGTAACACACACTTACCCCAGTCATTGTAACACACACTTACCCCAGTCAGTGTGACTCACACTTACCGCAGTCACTGTAACACACACTTAACCCACTCACTGTCACACACTCTTACCCCAGTCAGTGTAACACACACTTACCCCAGTCACTGTAACAGACACTTACCCCAGTCAGTGTAACACACACTTACCCCAGTCCCTGTAACACTTACTTACCCCAGTCAGTGTAACACACACTTACCCCAGTCAGTGTAACACACACTTACCCCAGTCAGTGTAACACACACTTACCCCAGTCAGTGTAACACACACTTACCCCGGTCAGTGTAACACACACTTACCCCAGTCAGTGTAACACACACTTACCCCAGTCACTGTAGCACACTCTTACACCAGTCAGTGCAACACACACTTACCTCAGTCACTGTAACACACACTTACCCCAGTCACTGTAACACACACTTATCCCGTCACTGTAACACACACTTACCCCAGTCACTGTAACACACACTTACCCCAGTCACTGTAACACACACTTACCCCAGTCACTGTAACACACACTTACCCTAGTCAGTGTAACACACACTTACCCCAGTCAGTGTAACACACACTTACACCAGTCAGTGTAACACACACTTACCCCAGTCAGTGTAACACACACTTACCCCAGTCAGTGTAATACACACTTACCCCAGTCAGTGTAACACACACTTACCCCAGTCAGTGTAACACACACTTACCCCAGTCAGTGTAACACACACTTACACCAGTCACTGTTACACACTTTACCCCAGTCAGTGTAACACACACTTACCCCAGTCACTGTACCAGACACTTACTCCAGTCACTATTACACACTTATCCCAGTCACTGTAACACACACTTACCCCAGTCAGTGTGACACACACTTACCCCAGTCATTGTAACACACACTTACCCCAGTCACTGTAACACACACTTACCCCAGTCAGTGTGACACACACTTACCCCAGTCACTGTAACACACACTTACCACAGTCACTGTAACACACACTTACCCCAGTCAGTGTAACACACACTTACCCCAGTCAGTGTAACACACACTTACCCCAGTCACTGTTACACACACTTATCCCAGTCACTGTAACACACTCTTACCCCAGTCAGTGTAACACACACTTACCCCAGTCAGTGTAACACACACTTACCCCAGTCAGTGTAACACACTCTTACCCCAGTCAGTGTGACTCACACTTACCCCAGTCAGTGTAACACACACTTACCCCAGTCAATGTAAAACACACTTACCCCAGTCAGTGTAACACACACTTACCCCAGTCAGTGTAACACACACTTGCCCCAGTCAGTGTAACACACACTTACCCCAGTCAGTGTGACTCACACTTACCCCAGTCAGTGTAAAACACACTTACCCCAGTCAGTGTTACTCACACTTACCCCAGTCAGTGTCACACACACTTATCCCACTCACTGTAACACACACTTCCCCCGTCAGTGTAACACACACTTGCACCAGTCAGTGTAACACACACTTACCCCAGTCACTTTAACTCACACTTACCCCAGTCAGTGTAACACACACTTACCCCAGTCAGTGTAACAAACATGTACCCCAGTCACTGCAACATACACTTACCGCAGTCAGTGTAACAAACATTTACCCCAGTCAGTGAAACACACACTTACCCCAGTCACTGTAACACACACTTACCCCAGTCAGTGTAACACACACTTACCCCAGTCAGTGTGACACACACTTACCCCAGTCAGTGTAACACACAATTATCCCAATCACTGTAACACACACTTACCCCAGTCAGTGTAACAAACACTTACCCCAGTCAGTGTAACACACACTTACCCCAGTCTCTGTAACACACACTTACCCCAGTCAGTGTAACACACACTTACCCCAGTCAGTGTAACACACACTTACCCCAGTCAGTGTAACACACACTTACCCCAGTCAGTGTAACACACACTTACCCCAGTCACTGTAACACACACTTACCCCAGTCAGTGTAACACACACTTACACCAGTCAGTGTAACACACGCTTACCCCAGTCAGTGTAACACACACTTACCCCAGTCAGTGTAACACACACTTACCCCAGTCAGTGTAACACACACTTACCCCAGTCAGTGTAACACACACTTACCCCAGTCAGTGTGACTCAAACTTACCCCAGTCAGTGTAACACACACTTACCCCAGTCACTGTAACACACACTTACCCCAGTCACTGTAGCACACTCTTACACCAGTCAGTGTAACACACACTTACCCCAGTCAGTGTAATACACACTTACCCCAGTCAGTGTAACACACACTTACCCCAGTCAGTGTAACACACAGTTACCCCAGTCAGTGTAACACACAGTTACCCCAGTCAGTGTAACACACACTTACCCCAGTCAGTGTAACACACACTTACCCCAGTCAGTGTAACACACACTTACCCCAGTCACTGTTACACAGACTTACCCCAGTCACTGTAACACACTCTTACCCCACTCAGTGTAACACACACTTACCCCAGTCAGTGTAACACACACTTACCCCAGTCAGTGTAACACACTCTTACCCCAGTCAGTGTGACTCACACTTACCCCAGTCAGTGTAACACACACTTACCCCAGTCAATGTAAAACACACTTACCCCAGTCAGTGAAACACACACTTACCCCAGTCAGTGTAACACACACTTACCCCAGTCAGTGTAACACACACTTGCCCCAGTCAGTGTAACACACACTTCCCCAGTCAGTGTGACTCACACTTACCCCAGTCAGTGTAAAACACACTTACCCCAGTCAGTGTGACTCACACTTACCCCAGTCAGTGTCACACACACTTATCCCACTCACTGTAACACACACTTCCCCCGTCAGTGTAACACACACTTGCACCAGTCAGTGTAACACACACTTACCCCAGTCACTTTAACTCACACTTACCCCAGTCAGTGTAACACACACTTACCCCAGTCAGTGTAACAAACATGTACCCCAGTCACTGCAACATACACTTACCCCAGTCAGTGTAACAAACATTTACCCCAGTCAGTGAAACACACACTTACCCCAGTCACTGTAACACACACTTACCCCAGTCAGTGTAACACACACTTAACCCACTCACTGTCACACACTCTTACCCCAGTCAGTGTAACACACACTTACCCCAGTCACAGTAACACACACTTACCCCAGTCATTGTAACACACACTTCCCCCAGTCACTGTAACACACACTTACCCCAGTCACTGTAACACACACTTACCTAGTCAGTGTAACACACACTAACACCAGTCAGTGTAACACACACTTACCCCAGTCAGTGTAACACACACTTACCCCAGTCAGTGTAATACACACTTACCCCAGTCAGTGTAACACACACTTACCCCAGTCAGTGTAACACTTACTTACCACCGTCACTGTTACACACACTTACCCCAGTCAGTGTAACACACATTTACCCCAGTCAGTGTAACACACACTTACCCCAGTCAGTGTAACACACACTTACCCCAGTCACTGTAACACACACTTACCCCAGTCACTGTAACACACACTTACTTAGTCAGTGTAACACACACTAACACCAGTCAGTGTAACACACACTTACCCCAGTCAGTGTAACACACACTTACCCCAGTCAGTGTAATACACTCTTACCCCAGTCAGTGATACACACACTTACCCCAGTCAGTGTAACACTTACTTACCACCGTCACTGTTACACACTTAACCCAGTCAGTGTAACACACACTTACCCCAGTCAGTGTAATACACACTTACCCCAGTCAGTGTAACACACACTTACCCCAGTCATTGTAACACACACTTACCCCAGTCAGTGTGACTCACACTTACCGCAGTCACTGTAACACACACTTAACCCACTCACTGTCACACACTCTTACCCCAGTCAGTGTAACACACACTTACCCCAGTCACTGTAACACACACTTACCCCAGTCAGTGTAACACACACTTACCCCAGTCCCTGTAACACAAACTTACCCCAGTCAGTGTAACACACACTTACCCCAGTCAGTGTAACACACACTTACCCCAGTCAGTGTAACACACACTTACCCCAGTCAGTGTAACACACACTTACCCCGGTCAGTGTAACACACACTTACCCCAGTCAGTGTAACACACACTTACCCCAGTCACTGTAGCACACTCTTACACCAGTCAGTGCAACACACACTTACCTCAGTCACTATAACACACACTTACCCCAGTCACTGTAACACACACTTATCCCGTCACTGTAACACACACTTACCCCAGTCACTGTAACACACACTTACCCCAGTCACTGTAACACACACTTACCCCAGTCACTGTAACACACACTTACCCTAGTCAGTGTAACACACACTTACCCCAGTCAGTGTAACACACACTTACCCCAGTCAGTGTAACACACACTTACCCCAGACAGTGTAACACACACTTCCCCCAGTCAGTGTAATACACACTTACCCCAGTCAGTGTAACACACACTTACCCCAGTCAGTGTAACACACACTTAACCCAGTCAGTGTAACACACACTTACACCAGTCACTGTTACACACTTTACCCCAGTCAGTGTAACACACACTTACCCCAGTCACTGTAACAGACACTTACTCCAGTCACTATACACACACTTACCCAGTCACTGTAACACACACTTACCCCAGTCAGTGTGACACACACTTACCCCAGTCACTGTAACACACACTTACCCCAGTCACTGTAACACACACTTACCCCAGTCAGTGTAACACACACTTACCCCAGTCAGTGTAACACACACTTACCCCAGTCAGTGTAACACACACTTACCCCAGTCAGTGTAACACACACTTACCCCAGTCAGTGTAACACACACTTACCCCAGTCAGTGTGACTCACACTTACCCCAGTCAGTGTAACACACACTTACCCCAGTCAATGTAACACACACTTACCCCAGTCAGTGTAACACACACTTACCCCAGTCAGTGTAACACACACTTACCCCAGTCAGTGTAACACACACTTACCCCAGTCAGTGTAACACACACTTACCCCAGTCAGTGTACACACACTTACCCCAGTCAGTGTAACACACACTTACCCCAGTCAGTGTGACACACACTTACCCCAGTCAGTGTAACACACACTTATCCCACTCACTGTAACACACACTTCCCCCGTCAGTGTAACACACACTTGCACCAGTCAGTGTAACACACACTTACCCCAGTCACTTTAACTCACACTTACCCCAGTCAGTGTAACACACACTTACCCCAGTCAGTGTAACAAACATGTACCCCAGTCACTGCAACATGCACTTACCCCAGTCAGTGTAACAAACATTTACCCCAGTCAGTGAAACACACACTTACCCCAGTCACTGTAACACACACTTACCCCAGTCAGTGTAACACACACTTACCCCAGTCAGTGTGACACACACTTACCCCAGTCAGTGTAACACACAATTATCCCAATCACTGTAACACACACTTACCCCAGTCAGTGTAACAAACACTTACCCCAGTCAGTGTAACACACACTTACCCCAGTCTCTGTAACACACACTTACCCCAGTCAGTGTAACACACACTTACCCCAGTCAGTGTAACACACACTTACCCCAGTCAGTGTAACACACACTTACCCCAGTCAGTGTAACACACACTTACCCCAGTCACTGTAACACACACTTACCCCAGTCAGTGTAACACACACTTACACCAGTCAGTGTAACACACGCTTACCCCAGTCAGTGTAACACACACTTACCCCAGTCAGTGTAACACACACTTACCCCAGTCAGTGTAACACACACTTACCCCAGTCAGTGTGACTCAAACTTACCCCAGTCAGTGTAACACACACTTACCCCAGTCACTGTAACACACACTTACCCCAGTCACTGTAGCACACTCTTACACCAGTCAGTGTAACACACACTTACCCCAGTCAGTGTAATACACACTTACCCCAGTCAGTGTAACACACACTTACCCCAGTCAGTGTAACACACAGTTACCCCAGTCAGTGTAACACACAGTTACCCCAGTCAGTGTAACACACACTTACCCCAGTCAGTGTCACTCACGCTTCCCCCAGTCAGTGTAACACACACTTACCCCAGTCAGTGTAACACACACTTACCCCAGTCAGTGTAACACACACTTACCCCAGTCACTGTAACACACACTTACCCCAGTCAGCTTAACACACACTTACCCCTGTCACTATAACACACACTTACCCCAGTCACTGTAACACACACTTATCCCGTCACTGTAACACACACTTACCCCAGTCATTGTAACACACACTTCCCCCAGTCACTGTAACACACACTTACCCCAGTCACTGTAACACACACTTACCTAGTCAGTGTAACACACAGTAACACCAGTCAGTGTAACACACACTTACCCCAGTCAGTGTAACACACACTTACCCCAGTCAGTGTAATACACACTTACCCCAGTCAGTGTAACACACACTTACCCCAGTCAGTGTAACACTTACTTACCACCGTCACTGTTACACACTTTACCCCAGTCAGTGTAACACACATTTACCCCAGTCAGTGTAACACACACTTACCCCAGTCAGTGTCACTAACACTTACCCCAGTCACTGTAACACACACTTACCCCAGTCAGTGTGACACACACTTACCCCAGTCATTGTAACACACACTTACCCCAGTCACTGTAACACACACTTACCCCAGTCAGTGTGACACACACTTACCCCAGTCATTGTAACACACACTTACCCCAGTCACTGTAACACACACTTACCCCAGTCAGTGTGACACACACTTACCCCAGTCACTGTAACACACACTTACCCCAGTCACTGTAACACACACTTACCCCAGTCAGTGTAACACACACTTACCCCAGTCAGTGTAACACACACTTACCCCAGTCACTGTTACACACACTTACCCCAGTCACTGTAACACACTCTTACCCCAGTCAGTGTAACACACACTTACCCCAGTCAGTGTAACACACACTTACCCCAGTCAGTGTAACACACTCTTACCCCAGTCAGTGTGACTCACACTTACCCCAGTCAGTGTAACACACACTTACCCCAGTCAATGTAAAACACACTTACCCCAGTCAGTGAAACACACACTTACCCCAGTCAGTGTAACACACACTTGCCCCAGTCAGTGTAACACACACTTACCCCAGTCAGTGTGACTCACACTTACCCCAGTCAGTGTAAAACACACTTACCCCAGTCAGTGTGACTCACACTTACCCCAGTCAGTGTCACACACACTTATCCCACTCACTGTAACACACACTTCCCCCGTCAGTGTAACACACACTTGCACCAGTCAGTGTAACACACACTTACCCCAGTCACTTTAACTCACACTTACCCCAGTCAGTGTAACACACACTTACCCCAGTCAGTGTAACAAACATGTACCCCAGTCACTGCAACATACACTTACCCCAGTCAGTGTAACAAACATTTACCCCAGTCAGTGAAACACACACTTACCCCAGTCACTGTAACACACACTTACCCCAGTCAGTGTAACACACACTTACCCCAGTCAGTGTGACACACACTTACCCCAGTCAGTGTAACACACAATTATCCCAATCACTGTAACACACACTTACCCCAGTCAGTGTAACAAACACTTACCCCAGTCAGTGTAACACACACTTACCCCAGTCTCTGTAACACACACTTACCCCAGTCAGTGTAACACACACTTACCCCAGTCAGTGTAACACACACTTACCCCAGTCAGTGTAACACACACTTACCCCAGTCACTGTAACACACACTTACCCCAGTCAGTGTAACACACACTTACACCAGTCAGTGTAACACACGCTTACCCCAGTCAGTGTAACACACACTTACCCCAGTCAGTGTAACACACACTTACCCCAGTCAGTGTAACACACACTTACCCCAGTCAGTGTAACACACACTTACCCCAGTCAGTGTGACTCAAACTTACCCCAGTCAGTGTAACACACACTTACCCCAGTCACTGTAACACACACTTACCCCAGTCACTGTAGCACACTCTTACACCAGTCAGTGTAACACACACTTACCCCAGTCAGTGTAATACACACTTACCCCAGTCAGTGTAACACACACTTACCCCAGTCAGTGTAACACACAGTTACCCCAGTCAGTGTAACACACAGTTACCCCAGTCAGTGTTACACACACTTACCCCAGTCAGTGTCACTCACGCTTCACCCAGTCAGTGTAACACACACTTACCCCAGTCAGTGTAACACACACTTACCCCAGTCAGTGTAACACACACTTACCCCAGTCACTGTAACACACACTTACCCCAGTCAGCTTAACACACACTTACCCCTGTCACTATAACACACACTTACCCCAGTCACTGTAACACACACTTATCCCGTCACTGTAACACACACTTACCCCAGTCATTGTAACACACACTTCCCCCAGTCACTGTAACACACACTTACCCCAGTCACTGTAACACACACTTACCTAGTCAGTGTAACACACACTAACACCAGTCAGTGTAACACACACTTACCCCAGTCATTGTAACACACACTTACCCCAGTCACTGTAACACACACTTACCCCAGTCAGTGTGACACACACTTACCCCAGTCACTGTAACACACACTTACCCCAGTCACTGTAACACACACTTACCCCAGTCAGTGTAACACACACTTACCCCAGTCAGTGTAACACACACTTACCCCAGTCACTTTAACTCACACTTACCCCAGTCAGTGTAACACACACTTACCCCAGTCAGTGTAACAAACATATACCCCAGTCACTGCAACATACACTTACCCCAGTCAGTGTAACAAACATTTACCCCAGTCAGTGAAACACACACTTACCCCAGTCACTGTAACACACACTTACCCCAGTCAGTGTAACACACACTTACCCCAGTCAGTGTGACACACACTTACCCCAGTCAGTGTAACACACAATTATCCCAATCACTGTAACACACACTTACCCCAGTCAGTGTAACAAACACTTACCCCAGTCAGTGTAACACACACTTACCCCAGTCTCTGTAACACACACTTACCCCAGTCAGTGTAACACACACTTACCCCAGTCAGTGTAACACACACTTACCCCAGTCAGTGTAACACACACTTACCCCAGTCACTGTAACACACACTTACCCCAGTCAGTGTAACACACACTTACACCAGTCAGTGTAACACACACTTACCCCAGTCAGTGTAACACACACTTACCCCAGTCAGTGTAACACACACTTACCCCAGTCAGTGTAACACACACTTACCCCAGTCAGTGTAACACACACTTACCCCAGTCAGTGTAACACACACTTACCCCAGTCAGTGTAACACACACTTACCCCAGTCAGTGTAACACACACTTACCCCAGTCAGTGTAACACACACTTACCCCAGTCACTGTAACACACACTTACCCCAGTCAGCTTAACACACACTTACCCCTGTCACTGTAACACACACTTACCCCAGTCACTGTAACACACACTTACCCCGTCACTGTAACACACACTTACCCCAGTCATTGTAACACACACTTACCCCAGTCACTGTAACACACACTTACCCCAGTCACTGTAACACACACTTACCCTAGTCAGTGTAACACACACTAACACCAGTCAGTGTAACACACACTTACCCCAGTCAGTGTAACACACACTTACCCCAGTCACTGTAACACACACTTACCCCAGTCAGTGTAACACACACTTACCCCAGTCAGTGTAACACACACTTACCCCAGTCAGTGTAACACACACTTACCCCAGTCACTGTTACACACTTTACCCCAGTCAGTGTAACACACACTTACCCCAGTCAGTGTAACACACACTTACCCCAGTCAGTGTAACACACACTTACCCCAGTCAGTGTAACACACACTTACCCCAGTCAGTGTAACACACACTTACCCCAGTCAGTGTAACACACACTTACCCCAGTCAGTGTAACACACACTTACCCCAGTCACTGTAACACACACTTACCCCAGTCAGTGTGAACACACACTTACCCCAGTCATTGTAACACACATTACCCCAGTCACTGTAACACACACTTTACCCAGTCACTGTAACACACACTTACCCCAGTCAGTGTAACACACACTTACCCCAGTCAGTGTAACACACACTTACCCCAGTCAGTGTAACACACACTTACCCCAGTCAGTGTAACACACACTTACCCCAGTCAGTGTAACACACACTTACCCCAGTCAGTGTAACACACACTTACCCCAGTCAATGTAACACACACTTACCCAGTCAGTGTAACACACACTTACCCCAGTCAGTGTAACACACACTTACCCCAGTCACTGTAACACACACTTACCCCAGTCAGTGTAACACACACTTACCCCAGTCAGTGTAACACACACTTACCCCAGTCTCTGTAACACACACTTACCCCAGTCAGTGTAACACACACTTACCCCAGTCAGTGTAACACACACTTACCCCAGTCACTGTAACACACACTTACCCCAGTCAGTGTAACACACACTTACCCCAGTCAGTGTAACACACACTTACCCCAGTCAGTGTAACACACACTTACCCCAGTCAGTGTAACACACACTTACCCCAGTCAGTGTAACACACACTTACCCCAGTCAGTGTAACACACACTTACCCCAGTCAGTGTGACTCAAACTTACCCCAGTCAGTGTAACACACACTTACCCCAGTCAGTGTAACACACACTTACCCCAGTCAGTGTAACACACAGTTACCCCAGTCAGTGTAACACACAGTTACCCCAGTCAGTGTAACACACACTTACTCCAGTCAGTGTCACTCACGCTTCCCCCAGTCAGTGTAACACACACTTACCCCAGTCAGTGTAACACACACTTACCCCAGTCAGTGTAACACACACTTACCCCAGTCACTGTAACACACACTTACCCCAGTCAGCTTAACACACACTTACCCCTGTCACTATAACACACACTTACCCCAGTCACTGTAACACACACTTATCCCGTCACTGTAACACACACTTACCCCAGTCATTGTAACACACACTTCCCCCAGTCACTGTAACACACACTTACCCCAGTCACTGTAACACACACTTACCTAGTCAGTGTAACACACACTAACACCAGTCAGTGTAACACACACTTACCCCAGTCAGTGTAACACACACTTACCCCAGTCACTGTAATACACACTTACCCCAGTCAGTGTAACACACACTTACCCCAGTCAGTGTAACACTTACTTACCACCGTCACTGTTACACACTTTACCCCAGTCAGTGTAACACACATTTACCCCAGTCAGTGTAACACACACTTACCCCAGTCAGTGTCACTAACACTTACCCCAGTCAGTGAAACACACACTTACCCCAGTCAGTGTAACACACACTTACCCCAGTCACTGTAACACACACTTACCCCAGTCACTATTACACACTTACCCCAGTCACTGTAACACACACTTACCCCAGTCAGTGTGACACACACTTACCCCAGTCACTGTAACACACACTTACCCCAGTCAGTGTAACACACACTTACCCCAGGCAGTGTAACACACACTTACCCCAGTCACTGTTACACACACTTACCCCAGTCAGTGTAACACACACTTACCCCAGTCAGTGTAACACACACTTACCCCAGTCAGTGTAACACACACTTACCCCAGTCAGTGTAACACACACTTACCCCAGTCATTGTGACTCACACTTACCCCAGTCAGTGTAACACACACTTACCCCAGTCAGTTTAACACACACTTACCCCAGTCAGTGTGACTCACACTTACCCCAGTCAGTGTAACACACACTTATCCCACTCACTGTAACACACACTTCCCCCGTCAGTGTAACACACACTTACCCCAGTCAGTTTAACACACACTTACCCAAGTCACTTTAACTCCCACTTACCCCAGTCACTGTAACACACACTTACCCCAGTCAGTGTAACAAACATTTACCCCAGTCACTGCAACACACACTTACCCCAGTCAGTGTAACAAACATTTACCCCAGTCAGTGTAACACACACTTACCCCAGTCAGTGTAACACACACTTACCCCAGTCAGTGTAACACACACTTACCCCAGTCACTGTGACACACACTTTCCCCAGTCAGTGTAACACACACTTGCCCCAGTCAGTGTAACACACACTTCCCCCAGTCACTGTGGCACACACTTACCCCAGTCAGTGTAACACACACTTACCCCAGTCAGTGTAACACTCACTTACCCCAGTCAGTGTAACACACACTTACCCCATTCAGTGTAACACACACTTACCCCAGTCTGTGTAACACACACTTCCCCCAGTCACTGTAACACACACTTACCACAGTCAGTGTAACACACACTTACCCCAGTCAGTGTAACACACACTTACCCCAGTCAGTGTAACACACACTTACCCCAGTCAGTGTAACACACACTTACCCCAGTCAGTGTAACACACACTTACCCCGTCAGTGTAGCACACACTTACCCCAGTCACTGTAACACACACTTACCCCAGTCAGTGTAACACACAAATACCCCCGTCAGTGTAACACTCACTTACCCCAGTCAGTGTAACACACACTTACCCCATTCAGTGTAACACACACTTACCCCAGTCTGTGTAACACACACTTCCCCCAGTCACTGTAACACACACTTACCACAGTCAGTGTAACACACACTTACCCCAGTCAGTGTAACACACACTTACCCCAGTCAGTGTAACACACACTTACCCCAGTCAGTGTAACACACACTTACCCCAGTCAGTGTAACACACACTTACCCCGTCAGTGTAGCACACACTTACCCCAGTCACTGTAACACACACTTACCCCAGTCAGTGTAACACACAAATACCCCAGTCAGTGTAACACACACTTACCCCAGTCAGTGTAACACACACTTACCCCAGTCACTGTAACACACACTTACCCCAGTCAGTGTAACACACACTTACCCCAGTCAGTGTAACACTTACTTACCACCGTCACTGTTACACACTTTACCCCAGTCAGTGTAACACACATTTACCCCAGTCAGTGTAACACACACTTACCCCAGTCAGTGTCACTAACACTTACCCCAGTCAGTGAAACACACACTTACCCCAGTCAGTGTAACACACACTTACCCCAGTCACTGTAACACACACTTACCCCAGTCACTATTACACACTTACCCCAGTCACTGTAACACACACTTACCCCAGTCAGTGTGACACACACTTACCCCAGTCACTGTAACACACACTTACCCCAGTCAGTGTAACACACACTTACCCCAGGCAGTGTAACACACACTTACCCCAGTCACTGTTACACACACTTACCCCAGTCAGTGTAACACACACTTACCCCAGTCAGTGTAACACACACTTACCCCAGTCAGTGTAACACACACTTACCCCAGTCAGTGTAACACACACTTACCCCAGTCATTGTGACTCACACTTACCCCAGTCAGTGTAACACACACTTACCCCAGTCAGTTTAACACACACTTACCCCAGTCAGTGTGACTCACACTTACCCCAGTCAGTGTAACACACACTTATCCCACTCACTGTAACACACACTTCCCCCGTCAGTGTAACACACACTTACCCCAGTCAGTTTAACACACACTTACCCAAGTCACTTTAACTCCCACTTACCCCAGTCAGTGTAACACACACTTACCCCAGTCAGTGTAACAAACATTTACCCCAGTCACTGCAACACACACTTACCCCAGTCAGTGTAACAAACATTTACCCCAGTCAGTGTAACACACACTTACCCCAGTCAGTGTAACACACACTTACCCCAGTCAGTGTAACACACACTTACCCCAGTCACTGTGACACACACTTTCCCCAGTCAGTGTAACACACACTTGCCCCAGTCAGTGTAACACACACTTCCCCCAGTCACTGTGGCACACACTTACCCCAGTCAGTGTAACACACACTTACCCCAGTCAGTGTAACACTCACTTACCCCAGTCAGTGTAACACACACTTACCCCATTCAGTGTAACACACACTTACCCCAGTCTGTGTAACACACACTTCCCCCAGTCACTGTAACACACACTTACCACAGTCAGTGTAACACACACTTACCCCAGTCAGTGTAACACACACTTACCCCAGTCAGTGTAACACACACTTACCCCAGTCAGTGTAACACACACTTACCCCAGTCAGTGTAACACACACTTACCCCGTCAGTGTAGCACACACTTACCCCAGTCACTGTAACACACACTTACCCCAGTCAGTGTAACACACAAATACCCCAGTCAGTGTAACACACACTTACCCCAGTCAGTGTAACACACACTTACCCCAGTCACTGTAACACACACTTACCCCAGTCAGTGTAACACACACTTACCCCAGTCACTGTAACACACACTTACCCCAGTCACTGTAACACACACTTACCCCAGTCACTGTAACACACACTTACCCCAGTCACTCTCACTCACACTCGCCCCGGTGTCTTTCACTTACCTAAGTCAGTTTTCAGTTTCTTGTCCCTCGCTGATATTCTGTTGTTGCTCGGGTTGTTTGAGCGTTGCTGGTTGTACCAGCTATCCACCACTCCACGGCTTGACTTGTTGTCGTAGTACCTGTGATGGATGAGATAAAAATTACTCCACTTCCCAACATTCAGTTTCATTTCCGATTCTCATTTTTTTCTCACTGGGCTAGTTTATCCTGTTACCAGAAATGAACCTGCAGAGACCCAGAAATCGGACCATCGTCAATCCCACTGTAATCCCGCTGTGCTTAAATCTCCTGCCAAGCTGCTGTAAAATTTTCTGTCTCAGAATGTGTGAGCACTTCATTCCCATTTGAAACTTCACATCAGTTGTGTGAAGAAGAGTAGCTGTGTGATTTCCTGTTCTTTTTGACGGGACTGTATGGTGTGAGTATTGAATTAGACGGGCGGAAAGCTCAAAGTGCAAAGGAGCTCATAAAGGGACAGAGGCTCATGTGAGGAGCAGTTTTGTCTTCTTTATTTTGATGCTGTGTTGTTGCTGGTTTTATTTAGATTTGCAGGCCTTGACTTGTGCAGATTCAGAGCAGGTCCGAGGGGCAATCGAAAGATCGGAGGAGTCCACCGTGCTTTGCACCCAATTCCTTCTGCCCTCAATTTTCAACCTGGCTGCATTTTTTGCATGATCGCCAGGGTCTGAGAACTCAACAACAACAACAACAACAACATCTTGTATTTAGATAGCGCCTTTAACGTAGTAAAACTTCCCAAGGCGCTGCACAGGAGTATTTTAAGACAAATAAAAACTGACACTGCTCCACATAAGGATAAATTAGGGCAGGTGACCAAAAGCTTGGTCAAAGACGTAGGTTTTAAGGAGCGTCTTAAAGGAAAGAGAGGTAGCGAGGCGGACAGGTTTAAGCAGGGAATTCCAGAGCTCAGGGCTGAGGCAACAGAAGGCTCGGCCACCAAAGGTTGAATGATTATAATCAGGGATGCTCAAGAGGGCAGAATTAGAGGAGCACAGATATCTCGGGGGGTTGACTTGCTGTCATAGTACCTGTGAAGGAGGAGATAAAAATTACTCCATTTACCAATGCTTTTCAACATTCACATTCATGATATTCCACCCTGCCGAGTCCTCATGCCCTGGCACCAAATGGGACAATCCACTCCAATATGTCAGAACCTCATTCAGGCCCCAGAAATTTCGGAAGAGGTAACAGTACGGGGCAGGAAGAGAACCACTGCAGTGGAATCTGTGGCTACGACTGGATCATGAGGGCAATCCAACTCAGCCGGACAATGGAGGAGAGGCGGTGGAGGAGGACGCAGCAGAAGGCCAGATACTAGAATCGAGACAACCCAGCAGAGAATACAGTCTCAGAGAAAGCAGCAGGGACGTTGGAAGTCCAGGAGATGGGAAGTTAAATTTGAGCAGAGTTGAAAAGAAAGAACAAGTAAGGTCGGGCTTTCAGTCTCAATGAGCAGCCAGCGATGGGATGGCATCAGGGATAAGGTGCAGACCTCCTGCCAAGACCCAGACAAGGCGGCTTTGGCCTCACCAGAGTTAAGCTGCAGGAAGATCTCGCTCAGAAGCAGCATCATTCAACAGAATATCAAAGTAGATCTTTCAGGAAGCGTCATGTTTTGGAGCCTCCGAGAACCTTCTCATCTCTGCTACTCATATCAGAGCCAAAAGGTCTAGCACCTCCCACTTTTTAGCTCGGCATCACTCTGTCCCAAGTCATACAAAACCATACAGCCAAATCATTGTGGTCGTATGTTGGATGTAAATGAGCTGTGTCCTTTATTATGTGTCAGTTTGACACAGCCTCCATCAGAAATTTATAAGGAACAAGAAAGATATCATCGAGCTCACTCACTCTAACAGGGCAGGTGTTACCGGCACTATTGCGGACACTCCTGAGCGAGGTGGGAGCTGGCAAAGCTGCTGCGAGGAGAGGAGGGGACAGGGCCCAGTGACGGTCCTCCCTGTTCCTGAAGATAATGGAATGAGGCTGGAGGACATCAGACCCACCCTGCAACCTACGATGGGCATCCCTGGCTGACTGAAAAGTGACTGACAGATACTGGGTCTCCTTGTGAGACAGGGCAGGCTACAGCCATGATGGAAGAAATGCAGATCTGAGGGCTGCTTAACACTGCCTGCATCCCAAACTGGTGGGCCCGAGAGGATTGATACCCTACTGTTGATTGTTTTTTTCCTGCCCTCCCTTCCCAAAGGCGCTGAGTTTTACAGGCAGCAGTTCCAAGGTGATAGCAACCTCCAGTATCTCAATCAAGAGGCCTTTCCTGACGTGTGAGCCTTGGCAGTGAGACAAATGGCTATCCAACTGTGGGGAGCATCACAACTGAGCCTGATCCTGCCCTCAACCTTTGTGAACACAGACGCATTTTTGAGCTTTGGGTAGCGCTCCGACTAACACCACTTGTAAGTCCCATACTCTGCACAGATCTGGCTCTTTCTGGTCTGAACGACTCACTCCCACACCAGGAGGCACCGCTGCTCACGAGGCCATCTGGGAAACCCAACAAACGTCTGCTTTAAAGCAATAAACCTCCGTGGGACGGCAAGTTATTCAGCTTCTTAATTGCTGGTGATTGCTTTTCCAAACCTTTCCCACTCTGACAGAGCAAAGGAAGAGTCGTGAATTCCCACTGAACACTGCTGGGCAGAGAAGAGACAAGCAATCTATCTTCATGAACAAATATCTGAGTAAATCAGCTGTCTGATGAAGCTAGAGCGAAAACCTGCCCTGAACCACCTGGCTGTTGCTAAGCAACAAACATCCACCCTTCCCCCCCCCCCCCCCCGCTCCTCATCTAGAATTCTAAGAATAATTATGAAGTCTGCTTGCACAGTATTATTGGTCTCTCAGCCCGTCCCTGTTCAAATATTCTCCCATCGTCATCAGGCAACAATTGACATTACCTTAGGAGTCAGGGGAAGCTAAAAATACCTCAGAAAAACCCCATTTCAAGCACAGAAACATTAGGAACAAGAGTAGGCCATTCAACCCCTCGAGCCTGTTCTGCCATTCAATTAGATCATGGCGGATCTGCACCTGAACCCCAATGACCCACCTTTGCTCCATATCCCTTGATGCTCTTACCCAACAAATATCCAGTGACCTTGAGGCCCATAGTGCAGCACAGTGGCCAGGCATACAGGAGTGGGAGAGAGGTTGAGGGAAAGAAAAAGCAGTGATCAGCATCTTGGTCTGTAGATTGAGAGACCTAAGGGAATTCCAGGACTAGATTTTCACTTTGACCACCTAGGTGGAGGGCAGAAAGGAAAACTATCATGGGGAAGGGCAAGATTTCAACCTTACCTGGCTGGCAGAAACCAGGTAGGTGGGCAGTTTAAAACGCCCCGCGTTACTTACCCACCCTGGAGCCACCAAATCCCGCCATTCGCAATTTTGTCCCGCCCTTCTGAGCAGGCAGCAAGAGTAACCGCCCAAAGCCAGCGGGGTCCTTCATTACATGAGCATGCCGGGTCCCACTGATGGCAATTTTAACTCAGGCAGGAGCGGGAAAGCCGCCAAGGCGAGCCAGGACAGAAGAGAATCAGCCCAGGAAGAGGCCAAAACAGGTGAGTGTTTTTCATACTTAAAAGGGACCATGACAGTATTCGAAGAGATAGGGTGATGTCCTGGCCAAGATTTATAATTCAGAAGAAGAGGTCTACGTACCCTGTCTGAGTGGTCTGATCGTCTATGGCATCGACTGCACTTTCCACAGAGGTCAGCAGGGATTGAATCTGGCTGGCTGTCTCCTTCAACAGGAACCGGGTCACAAACTGGTCCAACCTTGTGCCACTCTCATATACCTAAAGCACACCGAAATAATCAACATGAAATTCAGGATCTTTTTCAATTTTTCTTCTTTTTTTGTAATATTTATTAATTAATTCCCTATTATATTTATGATTCTTAATCTTCCTTATAAGCCTCGCATTTGGAACTTTATCAAATGCCTTCTGAAAATTCAGGTCATTCTTTCTACCAGCTAGTCTCTATGCATTTGTTTATTTAACTTCCTTCAAAGAGCTCCAGTGGATTAGTGGGGCGTGACTCATTGCTCTTAAATCCACACTGGCTACTCATTGGGCCACCTGTGCTTTTGAGAGCATCTGAATATTAATGGCATCCCATAAAATTATTGATTCATTTCCTTGCTATGAGTGTAGTTTGGCAGGTCTGTAATTCCAGAGTTCGTGTCTCTCTCCTCTTTGAATATCATTTCCTACAGCATTCATTCTGCTCCTAAAACAGGTGTTTGCAGCTAAAAGCTGTCACTAGATCCCTTTTATAATAATTACCCTGATATTTTTCTCCATACATTAGTTTTAATAAATCCCTAAAGGCAACAAAATGGGGAGGGGTTATGGTCTACTGGGATTCTATACAATGTGAGTGAATGGGAAGGGGCTTGGTGCAATTCAATTCTATACAATGAATGTGACTGGGATGCAGTTTGATCCATTGGGATTCTATAAAATGAGAGTGAATGGTAAGGGGATTAGTCCATTAGATTCTTAAATTCTTCTCCCCTGCCCCTGCCCCCTCCACCCTCAGCTCCAACAAGTGCGAGGAGCTCATCGACTTCTTTGTCACTAAGATTGAAACCAACTGTTCAGCTGTCTCTGCCGCTTCCCTCTCTTCTCCTAGCCCACCGGGCCAAACTTACCCTAAGGTTCTCCCCACACCCCCCGGCCTAGCCCTGAACTTGCATCTTTCTCTTGTTTCTCTCCTATGCCCATTCATGCCCTCTCTGAGCACATCTTGTCCATGAGACCCACCTCATGCTCCCTCGACCCTATTACCAACAACCTGCTGAGCACACAACTTCCCTTCCTGGTTCCCCAAGTTAGCTGATATTGTTAAAGGTTCCATCTCCTCAAGTAATGTCCCCTCCCCTTCAAATCTGCTGTTACCACCCTCTCCTCAAAAAACCCGCCCTTGACCCCTCTATCCTTGCAAACTATCGCCCAATCTCCAACATCCCTTTCCTCTCCAAAGTCCTGACATGTGTTTTCCGCCTCCCAAATCCGTGTCCATCTTTCCTGCAACTCCATGTTTGAATCCCTCTAATCAGGTTTCCACCACGCCACAGCACTGAAACAGCCCTTATCAAAGTCACAAATGACGTCCTATGTGACTGTGACCGTGGTAAACTATCCCTCCTCATCCTTCTCAGCCGGTCTGCAGCCTTTGACATGGTTTACCACACCATCCTCCTCCAACGCCGCTCCTCCGTGGTCCAGCTGGGTGGGACTGCACTCACCTGGTTCCATTCCTATCTATCCAGTTGTAGCCAGTGAATCACCTGCGATGGCTTCTCTTCCCGCTCCCGCACCGTTACCTCTGGCGTTCCCCAAGGATCTACCTTGGCCCCCTCCTACTTCTCATTTACATACTGCCCCTCGGTGACATCATCCAAAAACATGATATCAAGTTCTACATGTCCGCTGATGACACCCAGCTCTATCGCACCACCACCTCTCTCTACCCCTCCTCTGCATCTGATCTGTCACCTCGCTTGTCTGACATCCAGTATTGGATGAGCAGAAATTTCCTCCAATTAAAAATTGGGAAAACCAAAGCCATTGCATTTGGTCCCCGCCACAAACTCTGCTCCCTCGCCACCACATCCATCCCTCTCCCCAGCCACCACATCCATCCCTCTCCCCAGCCACCATGTCCATCCCTGTCCCTAGCCACCACGTCCATCCCTCTCCCTAGCCACCATGTCCATCCCTGTCCCTAGCCACCACGTCCATCCCTCTCCCTAGCCACCATGTCCATCCCTCTCCCTAGCCACCACGTCCATCCCTGTCCCCAGCCACCACGTCCATCCCTCTCCCTAGCCACCACGTCCATCCCTGTCCCCAGCCACACGTCCATCCCTCTCCCTAGCCACCATGTCCATCCCTCTCCCTAGCCACCACGTCCATCCCTCTCCCTAGCCAACACGTCCATCCCTCTCCCTAGCCACCACGTCCATCCCTCTCCCTAACCACCACGTCCATCCCTCTCCCTCACCACCACGTCCATCCCTCTCTCTAGCCACTGTCTAAAAGCTGAACCAGCCGCGTTCACAACCTCACCGCCCTATTTAACCGAGCTGAGCTTACGTCCACATATCCACCCAGACTGCATACTTCCACCTCCGTAACATCGCCTGTCTCCACCCATCTCAGCTCATCTGCTGCTGAAACCCTGCTCCATGCCTTTGTTACCTCTGGACTCTACTATTCCAATGCTCTCCTGGCTGGCCTCCCACCTTCCACCATCCATTAATTTCAGCTCATCCAAAGCTCTGCTGCCCTTATGCAAACTCACACCGAGTCCCGTTCACCCATCACCCCCTGTGCTCGCGGACCTACACTGGCTCCCCTCCATATCTCTACAGCATTCTCCAACCCTACAACCCTCCGAGATCTCTGTGCTTCTCCAATTCTGGCCTCTTGTGTATCCCCAATTTTCATCGCTCCGCCATTGGCGGCCGTGCCTTCAGCTGCCACGGCCCTAAATTCTGGAATTCCCTCCCTAAACCTCTGCCTCTCCACCCCTCTCTCCTCCTTTAAGATGCAGCTTTAAACCGACCTCTTTGACTTGTCCTAATATCTGCTTGCATGGCTCGTTGTCAAATTTTGTTTGAAAACACTCCTGAACGTTTTACAACGATAAAGGCACTATAGAAATGCAAAGTTGTTGTTATTGAATGGTAATGGGTTTGATTCATTAGGATACTATATAATGGGACTGAATGGGAAGTGGTTTGTTCCATTGGAATTCTATAAAATGGGAGTGAATAGAAACTATTATGCCATAATATGGGAATACAAGGGATAGAGTTGGGTCAATTGTAATGGGGGGAGAGTTGACCTTTCGGGATTGTATGCAAGGGTTAACATGTCATCGAGATGAAGTCTGTGTTCATGTGGAGTCAGCTATATATATATACACCGGGATATATGTTTAAGAGAATCTCAGTGCAAGGCAGACTGACAGAGATGATCTTACCTGATTCTGACAACAATTTGTTCTGCATTTTAAATGGATGTCAAACTTTGCTCAGCTCAGCGATGTGTAATGTTTCAATTCATGTAAAACCTCTGACATGAATCCTGTATGAAGTAATACTGGGCGGCCTGCTGGTGGCACTGTCCAGGGAGAGTATAAATACTCGGGCATGGGCCCAGCTTGCTTTGGACATTCCTCAACAGGAACTAGTAAAGGACACAACTAGATCTCCATGTTGTAAAACAGTTGATTAAAGCTTTGTTTAACGCTTAGACCAAGTGCCTAGTAGTTTTCTTATGTCAACCTCTACTAGATATCTGAATAAACTAAGCCCAGCTTGATAGCTTAATTACTAATTATTACATTGTTAATTACCACATTAGAGGCAAGCGCACAGGGAGATTTCCTTTAATTATCACTTTCAGTAAATGGAATTACACTGGAGATTTTGGGACTTCATCACGGGAAATCATGAGCTGGATGAGACTGTGAGGGAGTGAAGAGAAAATACAATAGGGAATTGGCTTGGAAGGAAGGAAGGAAAGAAAGAAAGAAAGAAAGAAAGAAAGAAAGAAAGAAAGAAAGAAAGAAAGAAAGAAAGAAAGAAAGAAAGAAAGAAAGAAAGAAAGAAAGAAAGAAAGAAAGAAAGAAAGAAAGAAAGAAAGAAAGAAAGAAAGAAAGAAAGAAAGAAAGAAAGAAAGAAAGAAAGAAAGAAAGAAAGAAAGAAAGAAAGAAAGAAAGAAAGAAAGAAAGAAAGAAAGAAAGAAAGAAAGAAAGAAAGAAAGAAAGAAAGAAAGAAAGAAAGAAAGAAAGAAAGAAAGAAAGAAAGAAAGAAAGAAAGAAAGAAAGAAAGAAAGAAAGAAAGAAAGAAAGAAAGATCATTTTGAAGTGTAGTCACTGTTGTAATGTAGGGAAATGCAGCAGCCAATTTGTGCACAGCAATATGATTAACTATGATATAATCTGCTTTTTAGTGACGGTGGCTGAGGCATAATTATTGGTCAGGACACCAGGGGAAACTCCCCTGCACTTTGTTTACGTCCACCTGAGGCAGACTGGGCCTCAGCTTGACATCTCATCTGAAAGACAACACCTCTGACAGTGCAGCACTCCCTCAGTACTGCACTGGATTGTCAGCCTGGATTACGTGCTCAAGTCTCTGGAGTGGGACTTGAACCCACAACCTTCTGACTCAGAGGCAAGGATGCTACCACTGAGCAAAGGCCAAAATAAACCAAAGGGAAAGACAAGAGATGTGAAAAGTAACATGCACGCATGGCTAACACAGGGTCTCAAACCACAATTATTTCACTGAAGCTGTATTCCCTTTGTATTGGTGCGGTGATCATAAGTGACATAACAAAGTCCATTAAGATCCGTCATCACCAAAACAAGGACTCAGTCTTATTGACGATTCACTCAATCTTTTTTAATCAAGAGCTTAAAACCCTTCAACTTCTCCTCAATTTCCCATCTCCCCAAGGTCAAGCCTCCACCAATAAGGCTCTAGAGTCATCTGGTCAGATGCCCAGCAATGACTTTACCAAGTTTGTTTCTACTCTCTGGCGAGGAAGAACCAATCTCCACCCCTCCCCACCTTTACCATTCAACAGTGGCATTGTAGAGACTGGTAGTTGAATCCTTACTGTGTGCCCAATAGACATTTACCTTGGGCACAATCAGAAGAGATGTAGCTCTGTGGGCCAAGTGCAGCTTTGCTACTCAGCTGAAGAGAGGAGCACTTGAGTTATAAAGGGCCAAATCTGTGACTCAAGTATGCACACACTCAAATGAATGAAATTTGGCGTGCACTTGTTCCATGCAAAAGGCTCTTAGATGTCAGGTCACACACAGGCTCAGAGTGTGATCTCTTACATAATGAGAGCACCAGGACTCAGAATAGGGCCCACAAACCAAATGTGGGTTTGCTTCCCTGTCATCCCGTTCATCAACCTGGTACTACAACTGTTCCTTCTCCATTTCTTGCTATCTGGAAAATAGTATGGGAATGTAAGAAAATCAGGGAATCTAATAAAGAGACAGAATTATCCCAGCTACCATATAGCGAGTGAACAGACCCTATTAATTAGCCATAGAAACATAGAAACATAGAAACTAGGAGCAGGAGTAGGCCATTCGGCCCGTCGAGCCTGCTCCACCATTCAATACGATCATGGCTGATCATCCAAATCCAGTACCCTGTCCCTGCTTTCTCACACAGAATCCCCATCGAGCCTGCACCGACACATATCCCACCCTATCCCCGTAACCCCACGTATTTAATTCCCCCTAACATATCCCTTCCTATCCTATCCCCGTAACCCCACATATTTAATCCCCCCCCTAACACTAAGGGTCAATTTATCATAGCCAAATCAACCTAACCCACACATTTTTGGACTGTGGGAGGAAACCGGAGCACCCGGAGGAAACCCACGCAGACACGGGGAGAATGTGCAAACTCCACACAGACAGTCACCCGAGGCCAGATTCGAACCCGGGTTCCTGGCGCTGTGAGGCACCAGTGCTAACCACTATGCCACCGTGTTGCCCACATGACATTGGATTCGCTCCAACTCGGCAAAAATGCCTGGCCTTCACTTGGCAACTACCCCTGCCAACACAGACCCCCGCCCCATCACTCCACAGTGTAATGTGCAAACCCATCAAACACTCCCAGGGCAGCTGCAGCATGGGTTAGATACAGAGTAAAGCTCCCTCTACACTGTCCCATCAAACACTCCCAGGGAAGGTGCAGCACAGGTTAGATACAGAGTAAAGCTCCCTCTACACTGTCCCATCAAACACTCCCAGGGCAGGTACAGCACGGGTTAGATACAGAGTAAAGCTCCCAGATCACTCGGCTTCACCTTAAGCTATTTCTACGTCATCCACAGTTTATTTGTGGCTTATTTTTCCTCTCAATGTACAATACCTTGCACAAAACATAGAATAATAATCATGGGGGATTTCAACTACCCCGATAGGAGTTCCTACAATGTGTACAGGACTCCTTTCTAACCCAATATGTAAAAGGCCCAACAAGGGAGGATTTGCTATTGGATCTAGTAATGGGGAATGAACCAGAGCAGATAAGAGAAGTAAAAGTAGGGGAACATAAAGGTGATAGTGACCATAATATAATACGCTTTAAGATGATAATTGAGAAAGACATAAGTATGACGAAAACCAGATTAATAGATTGGAGAAAAGCTGATTTTGAGGGGCTGAGAATAGAACTTAGGAAAAAAAATGGGCAACAATATTGACAAACAACGATGTAGAACAGCAATGGAAAACATTTAAAATGGTGTTCAACAGAGTGCAAGAAAAATATATTCTGCTAAAAGGAAAGAACAAACTAAACAATAATGAGACTCCATGGATGAATAAAGCCATAAGGGAACAATTGAGGGTAAGGAAAGAGGCATACATTAAGTATATAGACAACAAGGGAGTGCATGATAAGAGAGAATATGAAAGGATGAAGAGAGAAGTCAAAAAAATAATTAGGGAGGCAAAGAGGAACTATGAAATGAAGTTATCAAGGAACATAAGACAAGTAAAATATTTATAGTCACATCAATAAAAAAAAGGAAGGTTGGGATGGGAATAGGGCCATTAAGGGATAGTCAGGATAATACCACAGATAATGATATAGAGAGATGGCAGAAATATTAAATCATTATTTTGCTTCAGTATTTACCAGGGAGATAGAGCAAGGGAGGTGGACATGACATTGGATGATGAGAATAGTAATGAGATAAGTGCATTTAAAATAAAAAAAGGGATATATTAAATAAATTAATCAAACTCAAAGAGGATAAAACCCCTGGTCCGGATGGATTGCATCCACGCATTTTAAAAGAATCTAGGGAAGAGATAGCAGAGGCATTACTACACATATTTAATAATTCGTTAGAAAAAAGATTTAGTGCCAGAGGACTGACGGATAGCTAACCTAATACCTATATTTAAGAATTAAGGGGGATAGAACATGTCCAGGGAATTATAGACCAGTTAGCTTAACATCGGTGATAGGAAAAATAATGGAATCCCTACTAAAGGAGAAAATAGAAGAACATCAAGAAACCAAAAATATAATAATGAATAGTCAACATGGATTTCAAAAGGGAAAGTCTTGCTTGACCAACCTTATTGAATTTTTTGAAGAGGTAACAGAGAGAGCAGACAATGGTAATGCAGTAGATGTAATTTATTTGGATTTTCAAAAGGCCTTTGATAAGGTGCCCCATAATAGACTGATGAACAAGGTCAGAGAATGCGGAGTCAGGTGACAAGTAGCAGAATGGATTGCTGGCTGGCTTCAGGACAGAAATCAGAGAGTAGGAGTAAAGGGTAGCTATTCACAGTGGCAGAAGGTGGGTAGTGGTGTTCCACAAGGATCAGAGCTGGGACCACTGCTGTTCACAATTTACATTAACGATTTAGACCTAAGAATCAAAAACACAATTTCTAAATTAGCGGATGACACCAAATTGGGGGGGATAGTCAACACTGAGGAGGACTGCAACAAATTACAGGAGGACATTAATAAACTTGCAGAATGGGCATATAATTGGCAAATGAAGTTCAACACAGATAAATGTGAGGTATTACATTTTGGTAGGAAGAATAGGGAGGTCACTTATCACTTGGAGGGTGCGAGTCTAGGTTGGGTAGAGGAACAAAGGGATCTCGGAGTACAAATACACAAATCACTAATAGTTGCGCCACAGGTTAGCAAGGCCATAAAAAAAGCAAACCAAGCACTCGGGTTTATTTCTAGAGGGATAGAATTGAAAAGTAGGGAAGTTATGCTAAACCTGTATCGAACCTTGGTTAGACCACACTTAAAGAGTACTGCGTACAATTCTGGTCACCATATTATAAAAAGGATATAAAGGCACTGGAGAGGGTGCAGAGAAGATTTACAAGGATGATACCAGAAATGTGAGGGTATACATATCAGGAAAGGATGAACAGGCTGGGTCGCTTTTCTCTTGAAATAAGAAGGCTGAGGGGTGACCTAATAGAGGTCTTTAAAATTATGAAAAATGTTGATAGAGTGGATACAGAGAGAATGTTTCCACTTATGGGGAAGAGCAGAACTAGAGGCCATCAATATAAGATAGTCACCAAGAAATCCAATAGGGAATTCAGAAGAAACTTCTTTACCCAAAGAGTGGTGAGAATGTGGAACTCGCTACCATAGTGAGTGGTTGAAGCGAATAGTATAGATGCATTTAAGGGGAGGTTGGACAAACATATGAGGGAGAAGGGAATAGAGGGTTATGCTAATAGATTTAGATGAGGAAAGACGGGAGGAGGCTCGAGTGGAACATAAACACTGGCATGGACTGGTTGGGCCGAATGGCCTGTTTCTGTGCTGTATATCCTCCATAATCCTATGTATGTAATCCTATGTATTTGTATTGAACTTCATCTGCCACTGAATTGCCCAATGGCAGATTTTCACTAACTCCTTCAATAGAAACTGTTTCATGCATCTCAACAGTCCCTCTGGTTTACTATCATCTCCAGCCTTGGCCAGTATACATTGGGTTTCATGAAGTCATTGAAAACAACTAGAAACAGTAGGGACGCCAGCAACAAACCCTGTGGCACTCCACTTAGTTCTTCACTCCCCTACTTGCTATCACTTCATTAAGAAGTCCCCAATGCTTCCTTTCCTTCAGCCAATTCTTATACACATGCAGGTTTTGCCCTGAATTCCTGCTGCTTTCACTGTTAGGAACAGCCTCTCCTGAGAAACTTTATCAAAGGGTTTTTGGAAACCTACCTGCACCGTTTGATATCCCACTGCTCACTTAGAGATCTCACTTCTTCAAACAAGTCAGAATGTCATCCGGTAGCATCCTCCCCTTCTAAATCCTTCTTGACTCTAGCACTGTCACCTCTGAGTCAGTAGATTGTGGGTTCAAGTCCCCCTCCAGAGAATTGAGCAGAAAATCTAGGCTGCCACTCCAGTGCAGTACTGAGGGAGTGCTGCACTGTCGGAGGTATTGTCTTTCGCTTGAGACATTAAACGAAGTCTGCCCTCTCAGGTGGAAGTAAAAGATCCCGTGGTGCTATTTGAAGAAAAGCAGGGAAGTACTTCCCAGTGTCTTGGACAATATTTATCCCTCAACCAACACCTAAAAACAGTTTATCTTGTCATTT
Organism: Squalus acanthias; assembly: GCA_030390025.1. Classification (NCBI taxonomy): domain Eukaryota; kingdom Metazoa; phylum Chordata; class Chondrichthyes; order Squaliformes; family Squalidae; genus Squalus; species Squalus acanthias. The sequence continues at coordinate 72,108,479 of CM059430.1, read as the reverse complement.
TGTTTGTGGGATCTTACTGTGCACAAATTGGCTTCCATGTTTCCTGCATTACTATAGTGACTGCACTTTGAAAGTAGTTCTTTGGCTGTAAAGCGCTTTGGGATGCTAATTACTGGGAGCAGGGAGCTGAGTCAGCACTTGTAGCTTGGCTGTGGCTCCAAGTGTATAAAAGTAAACAGTATCTGCTGACGCACAGAGTGGGCTGCACAGAGTGATCCTAAATGGAGTGCTTCTGGACAGAGTGCAACATTGGGAATTTGGAGAGAGCGGGAATTCGGAGCAGAGGGGGAAGGAGGAAAGAGCGAGAGGAGCGGCCGGAGATAAAGGTAGGCCCGAGAGCCCGGAGGGAGTGAGTGTGTCAGGGAGCGAGGTAAGTCACGTCAGCACAAGGGAAGGAGCTGAAGAGAAAATAAAACAAATTGATGAGTAGCTGGTGATTGTCCTTTTTTACGCCTTGAGTTTATTTCTGTTAAATGAGTTAATAATCTATTAAATAGAGGCATGGCAGGGCACCTCAGTCCCGTGGAATGCACATCTTGTGCCATGTGGGAACTCCAGGACGCTTCCCGTGTCCTGGACCACCAGGTGTGCAGGAAGTGTCGTCAGCTGGGGGAGCTCAAGCTCCAGGTTGTGGAGCTTGAGCAGCAGCTGGCGTCACTGCGGTGCATCCGTGAGGCTCAGAGCTACGTGGATAGCACGTTTCAGGAGGTGGTCACCCCGCAGCATAAGGGTGTGCAGGCCGAGAGGAAATGGGTGACCGCCAGACAGACAAGGAGGACCAGGCAGATAGTGCAGGAGTCCCCTGAGCGCATCTCACTCTCCAACCAGTATTCAGTACTGAATGCTGGTGATGGCAATGGTTCCTTTGGAGAGTACAGCCAGAGCCAAGTCCATGGCACCACGGGTGGCTCAGCTGTACAAGGGGAGGAGGAAGATCGGGAAAGCAATAGTGGTAGGTGATTCGATAGTTAGGGGAACAGACAGGCGTTTCTGCGGCCGCCGACGTGACTCCAGGATGGTATGTTGCCTCCCTGGTGACAGGGTCAAGGATGTCACTGAGCGGCTGCAGAACATTCTGAAGGGGGAGGGTGAACAGCCAGAGGTCGTGGTCCATATCAGTACCAACGACATAGGTAGAAAGAGGGATGAGGTCCTGCAGATTTTAGGGAGCTAGGAAAGAGATTAAAAAGCAGGAACTCAAAAGGTAGTAATCTCTGGATTACTCCCGGTGCCATGAGCACGGCCACCAAAGGTTGAGCAATGATAATCAGGGATGCTCAAGAGGGCAGAATTAGAGGAGCGCAGATATCTCGGGGGTTTGTGGGGCTGAAGGAGATTACAGAGATAGGGAGGGGCGAGGCCATGGAGGGATTTGAAAACAAGGATGAGAATTTTGAAATCGAGACACTGCTTAACCAGGAGCCAATGTAGGTCAGAGAGCACAGGGGTGATGGGCGAATGGGACTTGGTACGAGTTAGGACACGGGCAGCCGAGTTTTGGATGACCTCAAGTTTATGTAGGATGGAATGCGGGAGGCCAGCCAGGAGTGCGTTGGAATAATCTTCTAAAAAGTCTTCTGGCATATAAATAATGAACGGGTAGTAAGAGATTAGGTGGGGCCGATTAGGGACCAAAAAGGAGACCGACACATCGAGGCAGAGGGCTTGGCTGAGGTACTAAATGAGTACCTTGCATCAGTCTTTACCAAGGAAGAAGATGCTGCCAAAGTCATAGTGAAAGAGCAGGTAGTTGAGATACTGGATGGGATAAAAATTGATAAAGAGGAGATACTAGAAAGGCTGTCTGTACTTAAAGTAGATAAGTCACCAGGACCGGATGGGATGCGACCTAGGATGCTGAGGGAAGTAAAGGAAGAAATCGCGGAGGTACTGGCCATAATCTTCCAATCCTCCTTAGATACAGAAGTGGTGCCAGAGAACTGAAGAATTGCAAATGTTACACCCTTGTTCAAAAAAGGGTGTAAGGATAAACCCAGCAACTACTGGCCAGTCAGTTTAACCTCGGTAGTGGGGAAGCTTTTAGAAACGATAATCTAGGAGAAAATTAACAGCCACTTGGACAAGTGTGGATTAATTGAGGAAAGCCAGCACGAATTTGTTAAAGGCAAATCGTGTTTAACTAACTTGATTGAGTTTTTTGATGAGGTAACAGAGAGGGTTGATGAGGACAATACGGTTGACGTGGTGAACATGGACTTCCAAAAGGCGTTTGATAAAGTGCCACATAATAGGTTTTCCAGCAAAGTTGAAGCCCATGGAATAAAAGGGACAGTGGCAGCATGGATACGCAATTGGCTAAGTGACACGAAACAGAGAGTAGTGGTGAACGGTTGTTTATTGGACTGGAGGAAGGTATACAGTGGTGTTCCCCAGGGATTGGTACTAGGACCACTGCTTTTCTTGATATATATTAATGACTTGGGCTTGGGTGTACAGGACACAATTTCAAAATTTGCAACTGACACAAAACTTGGAAGTATAGTGAACAGTGAGGAGGATAGTGATAGACTTCAAGAGGACATAGACAGGCTGGTGAAATGGGCAGACACGTGGCAGATGAAATTTAATGCAGAAAATGCAAAGTGATATATTTTGATAGGAAGAACGAGGAGAGGCAATATAAACTAAAGGGTAATATCCTAAAGGGGGTGCATGAACAGAGAGACCTGGGGGTATATGTACACAAATCGTTGAAGGTGGCAGGGCAGGTTGAGAAAGCGGTTAAAAAAGCATACGGGATATTGAGCTTTATAAATAGAGGCATAGAGTACAAAAGCAAGGAAGTTATGATGAACCTGAATAAAACACTGGTTTGGCCTCAACTGGAGTATTGTGTCCAATTCTGGGCAACGCACTTTAGGAAGGATGTGAAGGCCTTAGAGAGGGTGCAGAAAAGATTTACAAGAATGGTTCCAGGAATGAGAGACTTCAGTTACGTGGATAGACTGGAGAGCTGGGGTTGTTCTCCTTACAGCAGAGAAGGTTGAGAGGAGATTTGATAGAGCTGTTCAAAATCATCAGGGGTCTAGGCAGAGTAGATAGAGAGAAACTGTTCCCATTGGCAGAAGGGTTGAGAACCAGAGGACACAGATTTAAGGTAATTAGCAAACCAACCAAAGGCGACATGAGGAAAAACTGTTTTACGCAGCAGTAGTTAGGATCTGGAATGCACTGCCTGAAAGGGTGGTGGAGGCAGACTCAATCGTCACATTCAAAAGGGAATTGGATAAGTACCAGAAGGAAAGGAATTCACAGGGCTACGGGGAAAGGGTGGGGGAGTGGGACTAGCTGAAGTGCTCTTGCAGAGAGCTGGCACGGGCTCGACGGGCCAAATGGCCTCCTTCTGTGCTGTAACCATTCTATGATTCTATGATTCTATGGGATGTCCTGTGGTTGTGAAAGGCGCTGTATAAATGCAAGACTTTCTTTTTTGACTTCTACTTATTAGATTATTCTCAGACAGGTAATCAGTGAATTTTGCTCCCAGTGATCTATCCCTTTATTTGAACAGTTGTGGAGGCGGGAATGATTTAATGTCACAGCCTCTCACAGGTGGCAATTTTCTTCATTAATTCCGCACTCATGCCAGAAACTTGGAGCAACAATGTCATTGGAGGAGGAGGCGAGGAAATGAAGAGCTAACCCGTGGAGCTGGGATTTCCTTTCCTTGGCTCTTTGTAAGGAGACTTTCATTGACTTGGTGACAGCTGAGTGCTAAACTGTGCAGGACTTCCCTTCCAGCTTTTGTTTCTTAAATCAAGAAGCCTTGGCGAGAGGTCAAAGCTCTCAGTGCAGGAGCTCATGTTGGAATGGGTTGGGTAGAAGCGGCGATTAAAGGCTAGTTTTTCCTGGTGTCGCGCAATTTAGCGAAAACAAAGTAGATGTGAAAATGAAGTAATGTTCCCCCTTTCCAGCTCATGTCTAATTATGTGATAAACAGCAGACGGTGCAACCAACCTTGATTTGGACCCAGGGAGGAAGAAAGAGTGTACGGGATGGTGAATGCCACAGTCGAATAGCCGACTCGCTGTCTAGGCTCAAACACAAAGAATGGTATCGAAGGGCAGCTGGCGCCCGTGGAACCCCCACCCCAGCGAGAGTCGGTGCCTTCAGGAGAGGAAGGGAGAAGGCGGGCAAAAATGAATTGGCTGCATCATCCCATCGCCTTGCTGCACTGCAGTACACGCTGTCATCCCTGGGAGGCTTGTACTCAGAGCTCCTTCATACAGTTAGTGCAGGGGGGCTCCCAATCTCATACCATTGTTACTGAGTCTCCTGGTATTCCTTTTGCATCATTTCCATGGACATGAAGCAGTCAGTAATCAGGTGACTTGGGCTCAATATCGAACCTAGAGTAGGCTCCTTCTCATCACCATTGTTGCACCCGTTCATATTATCCTTCCTGGCTATCTCTCTTCTCCTATCTGGCGTAGGAATTTATTTAAAAAAAGAAAAATCGCTCAACCATGTTAAAATAATTGTTCATCTCCTCTCATCTGTCCCCAGGCCACACAAATCTGCCAGAGGTTATATTCAGCAGCGTTTGGGTTACTCACTGTGTAGAGTTGATGTTATATTCAGTGGGGCATATGTTAAATGATTGTGTTTCCTGGTCCCTCGAGTGGGACCTTCCCTTCCCTTCCCTTCCTCCCTCCCTCCTTTCTTCCACACTCTGGCTAAATCCTAGCTGCTCCTGTGCAATTTCTTTTGCTCTGAAAGGGTTCAGTGATTTCTCGGCAGTTATTTTTTTCACACAGAACATCTGTCGGGAATGAATGGACCGTGTCTGCTTGAAATGCCATGCCATGTATGAAAGGAATGATTGAAAGCTGTCCCATCCAGCAGCTGAGCAAAGCTGACTGCGCTAGTTAACTGTGACAGGTCCTCAGCTCACCTAATCTACTCCGGCAGTATCAAGTGTAGGGAGCAACTTACTTGGCGAACAGAAAGAATATTTAATGTGGAGAGTCCGACCTCAATCACAAGCCGAGCTACAGCATGTGGAATCAGACAGTCTGCCTCATTAATGCATCAGTCACAGAGAGCAAAGAAAGCTTTTCCTTTTAGTTCCAGCCTCTCTCCACCCCCCTCCCCGAAGATGCTGACTCTTGCTGGCAGACGGTTCCACGGGCAAGGGGCATCCTCTGCCAGCTTCCCCAACTGCCCATTCTTCATATTAGCAAGGAGGTAGCAGGCTATTGAACCATAGGCGGCATCACAGCAGAGTCCAATCCTGTCCTCCCCCCACAGTCCACACATGTGTGGTTTTCCAGTAGAGAGTCACTGGATAGCCATCAGGAGCAGGAACCCAGCCTGATTTCCCCCTGGCTCCTAGTCAAGGGATGCTAAGGCTAAGTGTGGCACCCCAAACGCTGCCCTGGTTAAGGTCAGTTCGCTCAGTGCAGACTGATGCTCGGAGGTGGGATCTTCCAATCGACATAGCGTCCGCTACGACCTCTACCACCAAGAGGGACAAGAGCAGCAATGTCATGGGAACACCATCCCAAATTATATCACCATTCCCTCACCGTCACCGGGTTCAAATCCTGGAAGTCCCGACCCAACAGTACTGTGGGAGCACTTTCACCACACGGATGAGAGGGCTGTCCTATGAGGAGATATTGTGTAGAATGGGCCAATACTCTCTGGAGGTTAGAAGAATGAGAGGAGATCTCATTGAAACATACAAGATTCTGAAGGGGATTGACAGGGTAGATGCTGAGAGGTTGTTTCCCCTAGCTGGAGTGTCCAGAACTCGGGGGCATAGTCTCAGGATATTGGGTAGGACAATTAAGACTGAGATGAGGAAGAATTTCTTCACTCAGAGGGTTGTGAATCTTTGGAAATCTCTGCCCCAGAGGGCTGTGAATGCTGAGTCTTTGAGTATATTCAAGGCTGAGATAGATAGATTTTTGGACTTTTTAAAAATTTGCTTATGGGATCTGGGCATCGCTGGCAAGACCAGCATTTATTGCCCATCCCTAGTTGCCCTTGAGAAGGTGGTGGTGAGCTGCCTTCTTGAACCGCTGCAGTCCGTGTGGTGAAGGTACTACCGCAGTGCTGTTAGGTAGGGAGTTCCAAGATTTTGACACAGCAAAGCTGAAAGAACGGCGATAGACTTCTAAGTCAGGATGGTGTTTGATGTGGAGGGGTACTTGGAGCTGGTGGTGTTCCCATGCGCCTGCTGCCCTTGTTCTTATAGGTGGAAGAGGTCGCGGGTTTGGGAGGTGCTGCTGAAGAAGCCTTGGCGAGTTGTTGCAGTGCATCTTGGAGATGGTACACACTGCAGCCATGGTACGCCGGTGGTGGAGGGAGTGAATGTTTAACGTGGTGGATGGGGTGCCAATCAAACGGGCTGCTTTGTCCTGAATGGTGTCGAGCTTCTTGAGTGTTGTTGCAGCTGCACTCATCCAGGCAAGTGGAGAGTATTCCATCACACTCCTGACTTGTGCCTTGTAGATGGCTTTGGGGAGTCAGGAGATGAGACACTCGCCACAGAATACCTAGCCTCTGACCTGCTCTTGTTGCCACAGTATTTATGTGGCTGGTCCAGTTAAGTTCCTGGTCAATGGTAACCCCCAGGATGTTGATGGTGGGGGATTCGGCGATGGTAATGCCATTGAATGTCAAGGGGAGGTGGTTAGACTCTCGCTTGTTGGAGATAGTCATTGCCTGGCAATTCTGTGGCGCGAATGTTACCTGCCACTTATCAGCCCAAGCCTGAATGTCGTCAAGGTCTTGTTGCATGCGGGCATGGACTGCTTCATTAGCTGAGGAGTTGTGAATGGTGCTGAACACTGTGCAGTCATCAGCGAACATCCTCATTTCTGACCTTATGTTGGAGGGAAGGTCATTGATGAAGCAGCTGAAGGTCATTGATGAAGCAGCTGAAGATGGTTGGGCCGAGGACACTGCCCTGAGGAACTCCTGCAGCGATGTCCTGGGGCTGTGATGATTGACCTTCAATCACCACAACCATCTTCCTTTGTGCTTGGTATGACTCCAGCCAGTGGAGCGTTTTCCCACTGATTCCCATTGACCTCAGTTTTACTAGGGCTTCTTGATGCCACACTCGGTCAAATGCTGCCTTGATGTCAAGGGCAGTCACTCTCACCTCACCTCTGGAATTCAGCTCCTTTGTCCATGTTTGGACCAAGGTTGTAATAAGATCGGGAGCCGAGTGGTCTTGGCGGAACCCAAACTGGGCATCAGTGAGCAGGTTATTTGTGAGTAAGTGCCGATTGATTGCACTGTCGATGACACCTTCCATCACTTTGCTGATGATTGAGAGTAGACTGATGGGGCGGTAATTGGCCAGGTTGGATTTGTCCTGCTTTTTGTGGACAGGACATACCTGGGCAGTTTTCCACATTGTCGGATAGAAACCAGTGTTGTAGCTGTACTGGAACAGCTTGGCTACAGGCACGGCTAGTTCTGGAGCACAAGTCTTCAGCACGATAGCCGGGATGTTGTCGGGGCCCATAGCCTTTGCTGTATCCAGTGTGCTCAGCCGTTTCTCGATATCACGTGGAGTGAATCGAATTGGCTGAAGACTGGCTTCTCTGATGGTGGGGACCTCGGGAGTAGGCCGATATGGATCATCCACTCGGCACTTCTGGCTGAAGATGGTTGCAAACGCTTCAGCCTTGTCTTTTGCACTCATGTGCTGGGCTCCACCAGCATTGAGGATGGGGATATTCATGGAGCCTCCTCCTCCCGTTAGTTGTTTAATGGTCCACCACCATTCACGACTGGATGTGGCAGGACTGCAGAGCTTTGATCTGATCTGCTGATTGTGGGATCGCTTAGCCCTGTCTATAGCATGCTGCTTCCGCTTTTTAGCATGCATGTAGTCCTGTGTTGCAGCTTCCCCAGGTTGGCACCTCATTTTTAGGTACGCCTGGTGCTGCTCCCGGCATGCTCTTCTACACTCCTCATTGAACCAGGGTTGGTCCCCTGGCTTGATGGTAATGATAGAGTGAGGGTTATGACGGGCCATGAGGTTACAGATTGTGGTGGAATACAATTCTGCTGCTGCTGATGGCCCACAGCACCTCATGGATGCCCAGTTTTGAGCTGCTAGATCTGTTCTGAATCTGTCCCATTTAGCATGGTGGTAGTGCCACACAACACGATGGAGGATGTCCTCAGTGTGAAGACGGGACTTTGCCTCCACAATGACTGTGCGGTGGTCACTGCTACCAATGCTGTTATGGACAGATGCATCTGCGACAGGTACATTGGTGAGGACGAGGTCAAGTAGGTTTTTCCCTCGTGTTGGTTCTCTCACCATCTGTCGCAGGCCCAGACTGGCAGCTATGTCCTTCAGGACTCTGCCAGCTCGGTCAGGAGTGGAGCTACCGAACCACTCTTGGTGATGGACATAAGAACATAAGAAATAGGAGCAGGAATAGGCCACTTGGCCCCTCGAGCCTGCTCCGCCATTCAATAAGATCATGGCTGATCTTGGGCTCAAAGCCACTTCCCGGCCCGCTCCCCATAACCCTTCAGTCCCTTATCTTGTAAAAATCTGTCTATCTCCAACTTAAATATATTTAATGACCCAGCCTCCACAGCTCTCTGGGGCAGTGAATTCCAGATTTACGACCCTCTGAGAGAAAAAATTCCTCCTCATCTCAGTTCTAAAAGGGCGACCCTTTATTCTGAAACTATGCCCGTGAGTTCTAGATTTCCCCACGAGGGGAAACATCCTCTCTGCATCTACCCTGTCGAGCCCTCTCAGTATCTTATATGTTTCAATAACATCACCTCTCATTCTTCTAAATTCCAATGAGTATAGGCCTAGCCTGCTCAACCTTTCTTCATAAGTGAAACCCCTCATCTCAGGAATCAACCGTGTGAATCGTCTCTGAACTGCCTCCAATGCAAGTATATCCTTCCTTAAATAAGGAGACCAAAACTGTACACAGTACTCAAGGTGTGGTCTCACCAATACCATGTACAGTTGTAGCAGGACTTCCCTACTTTTATACTCCAACCCCCTTGAAATAAAGGCCAACATTCCATTTGCCTTTTTGATTACTTGCTGCACCTGCATGCTAACTTTTTGTGTTTCATGCACAAGGACCGCCAGGTCCCTCTGAACTGTAGCATTTTGTAATCTCTCTCCATTTAAATAATAGTTTGCTTTTTTTTTTCCTGCCAAAGTGGATAACCTCGCACTTTCCCACATTATACTCCATCTGCCAAATGTTTGCCCACTCCCTTAGCCTGTCTATATCCCTTTGCAGATTCTTTGAGTCCTCTGCACAACTTGCTTTCCCACCCATCCTTGTATCATCCGCAAACGTGGCTACATTACACTCGGTCCCTTCATCCAAGTCATTAACGTAGATTGTAAATAGTTGAGGCCCCAGCACCAATACCTGCAGCACCCCACTAGTTACCGTTTGCCAACCGGAAAATGACCCATTTATCCCGACTCTCTGCTTTCTGTTAGTTAGCCAATTCTCTATCCATGCGATTATATTACCCCCAACTCCATGAGCTCTTATCTTATGCAGTAACCTTTTATGTGGCACCTTATCGAATGCCTTCTGGAAATCCAAATACACCACATCCACTGGTTCACCCTTGTCCACCCTGCTCGTTACCTCCTCAAAGAACACCAGCAAGTTTGTTAAACATGATTTCCCTTTCATAAAACCATGCTGACTCTGCTTGACTGCATTATGATTTTCCAAATGTCCTGCTATTGCTTCCTTAATGAAGGACTCCAGCATTTCCCAACAACAGATGTTAGGCTAACTGGTCTATAGTTTCCTGCTTTGTCTCTCCATCCTTTCTTAAATAGGGGTGTTACATTTGCGGTTTTCCAATCCACTGGGACCTCTCCAGAGTCCAGGGAATTTTGGTATATTGCAACCAATGCATCCACTATCTCTGCAGCCACTTCTTTTAAGACCCTGGGATGCAGGCCATCTGGTCCAGGGGACTTGTCGTCTTTTAGTCCCATTATTTTACCAAGTACTTTTTCCTTAGTGATAGTGATTGTCTTTAGTTCCCCCCTCCCTGTGGCCCCTTGATTATCCATTATTGGGATGTTGTGAGTGTCTTCTACCGTGAAGACGGATACAAAGTATTTGTTAAGGGTCTCAGCCATTTCCCCGTTCCCCATTATTAATTCCCCATTCTCATCCTCTAAGGGACCAACATTTACTTTAGCTACTCTCTTCCTTTTTATATACCTGTAGAAGCTCTTACTTTCTGTTTTAATATTTCTTGCCAGTTTACTCTCATAATTCATCCTCTCTCTCTATTTTTTTTTTAGTCATCCTTTGCTGGTTTTTAAAAATTTCCCAAACCTCTGGCCTCCCACCAATCTTGGCAACATTGTATCCATTGTAAGGACACTGAAGTCCCCCACCTGGGTGCTGTTGCCATGTCCGTAGCTGGTGCCGAGGTCAATGCCGGGTGGTATGTCTGGTTTCATTCTTATTATGTTTCGTAGCGGTTAGTTACAACTGTGTGACTTGCTAGGCCATTTCAGAGGGCTGTTAAGAGTCAACCACATTGCTGTGGGTCTGGAGTCACACATAGGCCAGACCGGGCAAGATGGCGGATTTCCTTCCCTAAAGGACATTAGTGAACCAGATGGGTTTTTACGACAATCCGATAGTTTCATGGTTACCATTACTGATACTAGCTTTTTATTCCAGATCTATTTAATTAACTGAATTTAAATTCTCCAGCTGCCGTGGTAGGATTTAAACTCATGTCTCTGGATCATTAGTCCAGGCCTCTGGATTACTAGCCCAGTGACATTACCACGATGCTACCGTTCCCCTGTAGGGAATCAAGGGATATGGAGATCGGGCGGGAAAGTGGAGTTGAGGTTGATGATCAGCCATGATCTTATTGAATGGCGGAGCAGGCTCGAGGGGCCGTATTGCCTACTCCTATTTCTTATGTTCTTATTCTTATGTTCAACAAAAAGGCTCAACACTACCTTCTCAGGGAAACTAGTAATGGACAATAAATGCCGGCCTTGCCCATGATGGTCACATCCCAAGAGCAAATAAATAAATACATTTGTGAGCAGCTCCTTATCCAGGGAGGAAGTGGGGTAATCTGGGATGTCGACATCTCCTTGACAACTGCCAATGCCATGCATGCTATCAGTGTTTACATTCCTACTTTACCAGACATAAAAGAGTAGAGTTTTCTAATTCATTGTATGTATGTAAGCAATTCCTGACAGCAACCCCCACACCCATTTCCCTCCTGCCGCAAAAACCACCACAAACCATTGAATGGCAGAAAGAGAGAAGCCTGAGGATTGGGTGGTGCAGTGGATTCGAAACTGCATTCACCACCTAGGCCTAAATACAGCCAGACCGATGGGACAGAAGTCTCCTGTGAGCTGACTGTAAGGGACAATGTGAAATGGGGGTTGGGCAGTCTCAACCCAGTTCCTAGTAGGGCTGAAGCAACAGCCAAAGAAAATCCCTTAAGCCGTTGCCAAAGGTGACAAAATGGTATAAAAATTCCGCCTCTTCAAATCAGTGGTCATTTAAATTGTCATTCTTCCAGCCCGACATTGGCAACTGTCCCCATTCAATGAGGAACACGTCCACTGAAATAATCTGTCCCCATTCAATGAGGGACACATCTACTGTAATAATCTGTCCCCAATCAATGAGGAACACATCTATTGTAATAATCTGTGCCCATTCAATGAGGAACACGTCTACTGTAATAATCTGTGCCCATTCAATGAGGAACACATCCACTGAAATAATCTGTCCCCATTCAATGAGGGACACATCTACTGTAATAATCTGTCCCCAATCAATGAGGAACACATCTACTGTAATAATCTGTGCCCATTCAATGAGGAACACATCTACTGTAATAATCTGTGCCCATTCAATGAGGAACACATCTACTGTAATAATCTGAACCCATTCAATGAGGAACATGTCTACTGTAATAATATGTCCCCATTCAATGAGGAACACATCTACTGTAATAATCTGTCCCCATTCAATAAATAAAATTCTAACAGGACTAGACAGACTAGATGCAGGAAGGATGTTCCTGATGGTGGGGGAGTCCAGAACCAGGGGTCACAGTCTAAGGATCAGGGGTAAGCCATTTAGCACTGAGATGAGGAGGAATTTCTTCACCAAGAGAGTGGTGAACCTGTGGAATTCTCTACCACAAAAGGCAGTTGAGGCCAATTCATTAAATATATACAAGAAGGAGTGAGACATATTTCTTAAGTCTAAAGGGATTTAGGGATATGGGGAGAAAGCGGGGACAGGGTCCTGAATTTGGATGAATAGCCATGATCTCATTAAATGGCAGAACACGCTCGATGGGCAGAATGGCCTACTCCTGCTCCTATCTTCTATGATTCTATGTATCGAACACATCTACTGTAATAATCTGTCGCCGTTCGATGAGGAACACATCTACTGTAATAATGTGTCCCAATTCAATGAGGAACACATCTACTGTAATAAATTATCCTCATTCAGTGAGGAGCACATCTGCTGTAATAATGTGTCCTCATTTTGTGAGGAACACACCTACTGTAATAATCCGTCCCCATTCAATGAGGAACAAATCTACTGTAATAATCTGTCCCCATTCAATGAGGAACATATCAACTGTAATAATCTGTCCCCATTCAATGAGGAACACATCTACTGTAATAATCTGTCCCCATTCAATGAGAGACACATCTACTGTAATAATCTGTCCCAGTTCAATGAGGAACACATCTACTGTAATAATCTGTCCCGATTCAATGAGGAACACATCTGCTGTAATAATCTGTCCCAGTTCAATGAGTAACACATCTACTATAATAATCTGTGCCGATTCAATGAGGAACACATCTACTGTAATAATCTGTCCCCATTCAATGAGGGAAACACCTACTGTAATAATCTGTCCCCATTCAATGAGGTTTACATCTACTGTAATAATCTGTCCCCATTCAATGAGGAACACATCTACTGTAATAAACTGTCCCCATTCAATGAGGAACACATATACTGTAATAATCTGTCCTCATTCAATGTGGAACACATCTACTGTAATAATCTGTCCCAGTTCAATCAGTAACACATCTACTGTAATAATCTGTCCCCATTCAATGAGGAACACATCTACTGTAATAATCTGTCCCCATTCAATGAGGAACACATATACTGTAATAATCTGCCCTCATTCAATGTGGAACACATCTACTGTAATAATCTGTCCCCATTCAATGAGAGACACATCTACTGTAATAATCTGTCCCCATTCAATGAGGAACACATCTACTGTAATAATCTGTCCCCATTCAATGAGGAACACATCTACTGTAATAATCTGTCCGCATTCAATGAGAGACACATCTACTGTAATAATCTGTCCCCATTCAATGAGGAACACATCTACTGTAATAATCTGTCCCCATTCAATGAGGAACACATATACTGTAATAATCTGTCCTCATTCAATGTGGAACACATCTACTGTAATAATCTGTCCCCATTCAATGAGGAACACATACACTGTAATAATCTGTCCTCATTCAATGTGGAACACATCTACTGTAATAATCTGTCCCTATTCAATGAGGAACACAACTACTGTAATAATCTGTCCCCATTCAATGAGGAACAAACTACTGTAAAAATCTGTCCCCATTCAATGAGGAACACATCTACTGTAATAATCTATCCCAGTTCAATCAGTAACACATCTACTGTAATAATCTGTCCCCATTCAATGAGGGACACATCTACTGTAATAATCTGTCCCCATTCATGGAGAAACACATCTGCTGTAATAATCTGTCCCAATTCAATGAGAGACACATCTGCTGTAATAATCTGTCCCAAATAAATGAGGAACACATCGATTGTAATAATCTGTCCCCATTCAATGAGGAACACATCTACTGTAATAATCTGTCCCCATTCAATGAGGAACACATATACTGTAATAATCTGTCCTCATTCAATGTGGAACACATCTACTGTAATAATCTGTCCCCATTCAATGGGAGTCACATCTACTGTAATAATCTGTCCCCATTCAATGACGGACACATCTACTGTAATAATCTGTCCCCATTCAAAGAGGGACACATCTACTGTAATAATCTGTCCCCATTCAATGAGGAACACATCTACTGTAATAATCTGTCCTCATTCAATGAGGAACACATCTACTTTAATAATCTGTCCCCATTCAAAGAGGTACACATCTACTGTAATAATCTGTCCCCATTCAATGTGGAACACATCTACTGTAATAATCTGTCCCCATTCAAATAGGAACACCTCTACTGTAATAATCTGTCCCCATTCAATGAGGAACACATCTACTGTAATAATCTGTCCTCATTCAATGAGGAACACATCTACTGTAATAATCTGTTCCCATTCAAAGAGGGACACCTCTACTGTAATAATCTGTCCCCATTCAATGAGGAACACATCTACTGTAATAATCTGTCCCCATTCAATGAGGAACACATATACTGTAATAATCTGTCCTCATTCAATGTGGAACACATCTACTGTAATAATCTGTCCCCATTCAATGGGAGTCACATCTACTGTAATAATCTGTCCCCATTCAATGACGGACACATCTACTGTAATAATCTGTCCCCATTCAAAGAGGGACACATCTACTGTAATAATCTGTCCCCATTCAATGAGGAACACATCTACTGTAATAATCTGTCCTCATTCAATGAGGAACACATCTACTTTAATAATCTGTCCCCATTCAAAGAGGTACACATCTACTGTAATAATCTGTCCCCATTCAATGTGGAACACATCTACTGTAATAATCTGTCCCCATTCAAATAGGAACACCTCTACTGTAATAATCTGTCCCCATTCAATGAGGAACACATCTACTGTAATAATCTGTCCTCATTCAATGAGGAACACATCTACTGTAATAATCTGTTCCCATTCAAAGAGGGACACCTCTACTGTAATAATCTGTCCCCATTCAATGAGGAACACATCTACTGTAATAATCTGTCCTCATTCAATGAGGGACACATCTACTGTAATAATCTGACCCCAATCAATGAGGAACACATCTACTGTAATGATCTGTGCCCATTCAATGAGGAACAGATCTACTGTAATAATCTGACCCCATTAAATGAGGAACACATCTACGGTAATAATCTGACCCCATTCAATGAGGAACACATCTACTGTGATGATCTGTCCCCATTCAATGAGGAACAGACTACCGTAATAATCTGTCCCCATTCAATGAGGAACTGATCTACTGTAATAATCTGTCCCCATTCAATGAGGAACTGATCTACTGTAATAATCTGTCCCCATTCAATGAGGAACACATCTACTGTAATAATCTGTCCCCATTCAATGAGGAACACATCTACTGTAATAATCTGTCCCCATTCAATGAGGGGCACATCTACTGTAATAATCTGTCCCCCTTCAATGAGGAACACATCTACTGTAATAATCTGTCCCCATTCAATGAGGAACACATATACTGTAATAATCTGTCCCCATTCAATGAGGAACTCATATACTGAAATAATCTGTCCTCATTCAATGTGGAACATATCTACTGTAATAATCTGTCCCCATTAAATGAGGAACTCATCTACTGTAAAAATCCGTCCCCATTCAATGAGGAACACATCTACTGTAATAATCTGTCCCCATTCAATGAGGAACAAATCTACTGTAATAATCTGTCCTCATTCAATGTGGAACACAACTACTGTAATAATCTGTCCCCATTCAATGAGAGACACATCTACTGTAATAATCTGTCCCCAATCAATGAGGAACACATCTTCTGTAATAATCTGTCCTCATTCAATGTGGAACACATCTACTGTAATAATCTGTCCCCATTCAATGAATGACACATCTACTGTAATAATCTGTCCCCAAGCAATGAGGGACACATCTACTGTAATAATCTGCCCCCAATCAATGAGGAACACATCTACTGTAATGATCTGTCCCCATTCAATGAGGAACACATCTACTGTAATGATCTGTCCCCATTCAATGAGGTACAGTCTACCATAATAATCTGTCCCCATTCAATGAGGAACTGATCTACTGTAATAATCTGTCCCCATTCAATGAGGAACACATCTACTTTAATAATCTGTCCCCATTCAATGAGGAACATGCTACCATAATAATCTGTCCCCATTCAATGAGGGACACATCTACTGTAATAACCTGTCCCTATTCAATGAGGATCACATCTACTGTAATAATCTGTCCCCATTCAATGAGGAACACATCTACTGTAATAATCTGCACCCAATCAATGATAGACACATCTACTGAAATAATCTTTCCCCATTCAATGTGGAACACATCTACTGTAATAATCTGTGCCCATTCAATGAGGAACTCATCTACTGTAATAATCTGCCCCCAATCAATGAGAGACACATCTACTGTAATAATCTGTCCCCATTCAATGTGGAACACATCTACTGTAATAATCTGTCCCCATTCAAATAGGAACACCTCTACTGTAATAATCTGTCCCCATTCAATGAGGAATACTTCTAATGTAATAATCTGTCCCCGTTTAATGAGGAACTCACCTAGTGTAATAATCTGTCCCCATTCAATGAGGAACACATTTACCGTAATAATCTGTCCCCATTCAATGAGGAACACATCTACTGTAATAATCTGCCCCCATTCAATGTGGGACACATCTACTGTAATAATCTGTCCCCTTTCAATGAAGAACACACCTACTGTAATAATCTGTCCCCATTCAATGAGGAACACATCTACTGTAATAATCTGTCCCCATTCAATGAGGAACACATCTACTGTAATAATCTGTCCCCATTCAATGAGGAACACATATACTGTAATAATCTGTCCCCATTCAATGAGGAACTCATATACTGAAATAATCTGTCCTCATTCAATGTGGAACATATCTACTGTAATAATCTGTCCCCATTGAATGAGGAACTCATCTACTGTAATAATCCATCCCCATTCAATGAGGAACACATCTACTGTAATAATCTGTCCCCATTCAATGAGGAACAAATCTACTGTAATAATCTGTCCTCATTCAATGTGGAACACATCTACTGTAATAATCTGTCGCCATTCAATGAGAGACACATCTACTGTAATAATGTGTCCCCAATCAATGAGGAACACATCTTCTGTAATAATCTGTCCTCATTCAATGTGGAACACATCTACTGTAATAATCTGTCCCCATTCAATGAGGGACACATCTACTGTAATAATCTGTCCCCAAGCAATGAGGGACACATCTACTGTAATAATCTGCCCCCAATCAATGAGGAACACATCTACTGTAATAATCTGTCCCCATTCAATGAGGAACACATCTACTGTAATAATCTGCACCCAATCAATGATAGACACATCTACTGAAATAATCTTTCCCCATTCAATGTGGAACACATCTACTGTAATAATCTGTGCCCATTCAATGAGGAACTCATCTACTGTAATAATCTGCCCCCAATCAATGAGAGACACATCTACTGTAATAATCTGTCCCCATTCAATGTGGAACACATCTACTGTAATAATCTGTCCCCATTCAAATAGGAACACCTCCACTGTAATAATCTGTCCCCATTCAATGAGGAATACTTCTAATGTAATAATCTGTCCCCGTTTAATGAGGAACTCACCTAGTGTAATAATCTGTCCCCATTCAATGAGGAACACATTTACCATAATAATCTGTCCCCATTCAATGAGGAACACATCTACTGTAATAATCTGCCCCCATTCAATGTGGGACACATCTACTGTAATAATCTGTCCCCTTTCAATGAAGAACACACCTACTGTAATAATCTGTCCCCATTCAATGAGGAACACATCTACTGTAATAATCTGTCCCCATTCAATGAGGAACACATCTACTGTAATAATCTGTCCCCATTCAATGAGGGGCACATCTACTGTAATAATCTGTCCCCCTTCAATGAGGAACACATCTACTGTAATAATCTGTCCCCATTCAATGAGGAACACATATACTGTAATAATCTGTCCCCATTCAATGAGGAACTCATATACTGAAATAATCTGTCCTCATTCAATGTGGAACATATCTACTGTAATAATCTGTCCCCATTGAATGAGGAACTCATCTACTGTAATAATCCATCCCCATTCAATGAGGAACACATCTACTGTAATAATCTGTCCCCATTCAATGAGGAACAAATCTACTGTAATAATCTGTCCTCATTCAATGTGGAACACATCTACTGTAATAATCTGTCCCCATTCAATGAGAGACACATCTACTGTAATAATGTGTCCCCAATCAATGAGGAACACATCTTCTGTAATAATCTGTCCTCATTCAATGTGGAACACATCTACTGTAATAATCTGTCCCCATTCAATGAGGGACACATCTACTGTAATAATCTGTCCCCAAGCAATGAGGGACACATCTACTGTAATAATCTGCCCCTAATCAATGAGGAACACATCTACTGTAATGATCTGTCCCCATTCAATGAGGTACAGTCTACCGTAATAATCTGTCCCCATTCAATGAGGAACATGCTACCGTAATAATCTGTCCCCATTCAATGAGGGACACATCTACTGTAATAATCTGTCCCCATTCAATGAGGATCACATCTACTGTAATAATCTGTCCCCATTCAATGAGGAACACATCTACTGCAATAATCTGTCCCCATTCAATGTGGAACACATCTACTGTAGTAATCTGTGCCCATTCAATGAGGAACTCATCTACTGTAATAATCTGCCCCCAATCAATGAGAGACACATCTACTGTAATAATCTGTCCCCATTCAATGTGGAACACATCTACTGTAATAATCTGTCCCAGTTCAATGAGTAACACATCTACTGTAATAATCTGTCCCCATTCAAATAGGAACACCTCTACTGTAATAATCTGTCCCCATTCAATGAGGAACACTTCTAATGTAATAATCTGTCCCCGTTTAATGAGGAACTCACCTAGTGTAATAATCTGTCCCCATTCAACGTGGGACATATCTACTGTAATACTCTGTCCCCATTCAATGAGGAACACACCTACTGTAATGATCTGTCCCCATTCAATGGGAGACACATCTACTGTAATAATCTGTACCCATTCAATGAGGAACACATCTACTGTAATAATCTGTCCCCATACAATGAGAGACACATCTACTGTAATAATCTGTCCCAGTTCAATGAGTAACACATCTACTGTAATAATCTGTACCGATTCAATGAGGAACACATCTACTGTAATAATCTGTCCCAGTTCAATGAGTAACACATCTACTGTAATAATCTGTCCCCATTCAATGAGGGACACATCTACTGTAATAATCTGTCCCAGTTCAATGAGTAACACATCTACTGTAATAATCTGTCCCGAATCAAAGAGGAACACATCTACTGAAATAATCTGTCCCCATTCAATGAGGGACACATCTAATGTAATGATCTGTCCCCATTCAATGAGGGAAACACCTACTGTAATAACAACAGAAAACGCTGGAAAAACTCAGCAGGCCAGGCAGCATCCGTGGAGAGAGAAAGAGAGTTAACGTTTCAGGTCGATGACCTTTCGTCAGAACTGTGAAGAGCCGGAAATCAAATAGATTTAAGTCCAGAGTAAAGCTGGGAAAAGGGGGAGGGGATAAAAGAACAAAGGGGGAGATGAAGAGACATTAAGAGACATTAAGAGATATGCAAGGCTAGAGGTGGTGTTAATGTGACAGATTAAGGCTGAAGCGGGGTGGGAGGAAGTGTAGTCCAGGTAGCTGTGGGAGTCAGTGGGCTTGTAGTGAATGTTAGTCAATAACCTATCCCCAGAGATGGAGATGGAGAAGTCGAGGAAGGGAAGGGAAGAGTCGGAGGTGGACCATGTGAAGGTGAGGGAAGGGTGGAAATTGGAAGCATAGTGAATGAAATGTTCTAGTTCAGGGCGAGAGCAGGAGACGGCACCGATACAGTCATCAATGTACCGGAAAAAGAGGTGAGGGAGGGGACCCGAGTAGGACTGGAACAAAGAGTGTTCCACATATCCCACGAAAAGGCAGGCATAGCTAGGACCCATGCGGGTACCCATAGCAACACCTTTAATTTGGAGGAAATGGGTAGAGTCAAAGGAGAAGTTGTTCAATGTGAGAACAAGTTCAGCCAGGCGGAGGAGGGTGGTGGTGGATGGGGACTGGTTGGGCCTCTGTTCAAGGAAGAAGCGGAGCGCCCTCAGGCCATCCTGGTGGGGAATGGAGGTGTAGAGGGATTGTACGTCCATAGTGAAGAGGAGACGGTTGGGACGGGAAACTGGAAACTGTTAAAATGGCGGAGGGCATCGGAAGAGTCGCGGATGTAGGTGGGAAGAGACTGGACAAGGGGAGAAAAAATAGAGTCGAGATAGGAAGAGATAAGTTCCGTGGGGCAAGAACAGGCTGAAACGATGGGTCTACCGGGGCAGTCCTGTTTGTGGATCTTGGGAAGGAGGTAGAAGCGGGCTGTGCGCGGTTGGGGAACTATGAGGTTGGCGGCCGTGGGGGGAAGATCTCCAGAGGAGATGAGGTCAGTGATCTTGGAGATATTTGTAATCCTGGGTTGATCCGAAACACGAAGGGTGGAAGTTTAGTTGGAATCCACGTGGGATAAGTCGGAACCGGAGACAGTTGCTGAGGAAAGTAATGTGGCTGTGAAACTGAGTCTTGGAAGATACCTGATCAAACACGAGAAGGGAAACTGAAATCAATGAAGATGAACAAGGTTGAAGAGCCAAACGGAAAAATCACCTACTGTAATAATCTGTCCACATTCAATGAGGAACATATCTAATGTAGTAATCTGTTCCCATTCAATGAGGAACACATATACTGTAATAATCTGTCCTCATTCAATGTGGAACACATCTACTGTAATAATCTGTCCCCATTCAATGAGGAACACAGCTAATGAAATAATCTGTCCCCATTCAATGAAGGACACATCTACTGTAATAATCTGTCCCCATTCAATGAGGAACACATCTACTGCAATAATCTGTCCACATTCAAAGAGGAACACATCTACTGTAATGGTCTGTCCCCATTCAATGAGGAACAGACTACCGTAATAATCAGTCCCCATTCAATGAGGAACTGATCTACTGTAATAATCTGTCCCCATTCAATGAGGAACTGATCTACTGTAATAATCAGTCCCCATTCAATGAGGAATTGATCTACAGTAATAATCAGTCCCCATTCAAGGAGGAACTGATCTACTGTAATAATCTGTCCCCATTCAATGAGGAACACATCTACTGTAATAATCTGTCCCCCTTCAATGAGGAACACATCTACTGTAATAATCTGTCCCCATTCAATGAGGAACACATATACTGTAATAATCTGTCCCCATTCAATGAGGAACTCATATACTGTAATAATCTGTCCTCATTCAATGTGGAACACATCTACTGTAATAATCTGTCCCCATTCAATGAGAGACACATCTACTGTAATAATCTGTTCCCATTGAATGAGGAACTCATCTACTGTAATAATCTGTCCCCATTCAATGAGGAACACATCTACTGTAATAATCTGTCCCCATTCAGTGAGGAACACATCTACTGTAATGATCTGTCCCCATTCAATGAGGAACAGACTACCGTAATAATCTGTCCCCATTCAATGAGGAACTGATCTACTGTAATAATCTGTCCCCATTCAATGAGGAACACATCAACTGTAATAATCTGTCCCCATTCAATGAGGGACACATCTACTGTAATAATCTGTCCCCATTCAATGAGGAACACATCTACTGTAATAATCTGACCCCAATCAATGAGGAACACATCTACTGTAATGATCTGTGCCCATTCAATGAGGAACAGATCTACTGTAATAATCTGTCCCCATTAAATGAGGAACACATCTACGGTAATAATCTGACCACATTCAATGAGGAACACATCTACTGTGATGATCTGTCCCCATTCAATGAGGAACAGACTACCGTAATAATGTGTCCCCATTCAATGAGGAACTGATCTACTGTAATAATCTGTCCCCATTCAATGAGGAACTGATCTACTGTAATAATCTGTCCCCATTCAATGAGGAACACATCTACTGTAATAATCTGTCCCCATTCAATGAGGAACACATCTACTGTAATAATCTGTCCCCATTCAATGAGGGGCACATCTACTGTAATAATCTGTCCCCCTTCAATGAGGAACACATCTACTGTAATAATCTGTCCCCATTCAATGAGGAACACATATACTGTAATAATCTGTCCCCATTCAATGAGGAACTCATATACTGAAATAATCTGTCCTCATTCAATGTGGAACATATCTACTGTAATAATCCGTCCCCATTGAATGAGGAACTCATCTACTGTAATAATCCGTCCCCATTCAATGAGGAACACATCTACTGTAATAATCTGTCCCCATTCAATGAGGAACAAATCTACTGTAGTAATCTGTGCCCATTCAATGAGGAACTCATCTACTGTAATAATCTGTCCCCATTCAATGTGGAACACATCTACTGTAATAATCTGTCCCAGTTCAATGAGTAACACATCTACTGTAATAATCTGTCCTGTAGAATTCGCAATATATCGCGATTTTATTAATAAGGAGAAAAACACAGAGTTTCGTTCAAACAGCTTTTATTTCAGCGGAATGCTGTCAGGTTTCAAAGTGGACACAAGCAGCTTGTAAAATGGCCGCCGCACCTCGTGGCGGAACATTCTAGACTTTTCGACAGGCAGACAAGATGGCGTTCCAATAAACATTTGTGCAAGATCGATTAAGATTCAGCACATTGAAGATAATACACGAGACATCATGGGTTTACAGTATAAACATAAATACTGAAATCGGTCTCCCAGGTACGAATGAAAGCTATTGTACCAAGTAATCAAGAGCCCATCCAAAGACATTAATATGTAAAATCCCAACGACTCTACGATGAGAGAGCCGTTAGCGGGTAGTTACAGAAAACACCTGGAAGCCCCAAAACCCCTCCAGGGAGAACACCGACCGATTTAACAATGGGAGAAATATTAACAGGTACTCAGACATTTACGAGTAGCCCCGAAACCCATTAAAACCGGAGATCACCTATACAAGACATTTGAGCGCCAAACCCTAACAAAAGGAAAAGACATTAAGGTTGGGCGGGAAACGGAAGATTTTGCACTATAATTGCAAGCTCCAAACCGTCCATCTCTCTCTTATCCGATTGACTCTTCATCCTCGTGGCTGCTCCTGTGTTCTTGACTCGCCGTCTTGTTCCTGCTTGCCTGGTGTCTCTTTTAAAAGACTGTTGAACTTTGTGATCCGTTCGGATCTACCTCGTGTCGTGTCACGAAGACCTGTGTTGGTAACCGGCATCGGAACCAAAGGCCCGAGAAGAGATGAGATGAGATGAGAAGAGACGAAGACCATACTTATCGCCACGGTCAGTAAGCCCCGACCGCGCCTGTAGGTCGAATAGACATTTTTCCTTGCCAGGAAGACCTCTTTGAACTTTAAAGAACGGACACCGGAAGATTCTTCTTTGAAGTATTGACTGGTCTGTGAAACCCACCAATGCAGATCTTCATGACGGACACCGAGAGATTATTCTCTTAAGTGTTGACTGGTACGTGAAACCCACAAACACAGATCTTCATAACAACAGACGTTCCAGCCTGCTAGCCGGAGCAGAAGCAAGTAAACAAGTGGGGCCAGGAGACCCCCTGATCGACACGTGGGTGCTGCGGTGAAAAACATCCGATCAGCTATTCGGAATTTCTCCGAGTTATCACGAGTGGTGAGCATGAGTCTCGAATCCTACGAATCTAGCTAGGACAGATATTGATAGGGGAGGGTTCAAGTATTAAGGATAATTGTAATGTGTGCCCCCATTTACGGTGTGTCGTTCGTTCCTCGTTTCCCTAGAATTAGTTACATAACTGCGTGTAAGATTGTACTGTCATTAATCTGTGCTTATGACATGTATTTCGTAATCTTAAATATTATGCAATAAAGATTTTCCATTTCGTACCATTCAACCGAGTCTACATGAGTTTCATCTCCATTACTGCTCTCGCATCTAAGTCCAGTGTCTAGAACCGTAAGGGCGAGTGATTCGAACCACTCACAGGTGTGTCTAGTGCTCCCAGACTGGCTGGAGACCAGAACAGGCAACAAGGCCTAAACCCGCACTGACATACAGGCTGCACAGAGCCACGCGACTCTCACAGGCTGAGAGACACGCACGCAAACCCTTACAGTCCCCATTCAAATAGGAACACCTCTACTGTAATAATCTGTCCCCATTCAATGAGGAACACTTCTAATGTAATAATCTGTCCCCGTTTAATGAGGAACTCAACTAGTGTAATAATCTGTCCCCATTCAATGAGGAACACATTTACCGTAATAATCTGTCCCCATTCAATGAGGAACACATCTACTGTAATAATCTGTCCCCATTCAATGTGGGACATATCTACTGTAATAATCTGTCCCCATTCAATGAGGAACACACCTACTGTAATGATCTGTCCCCATTCAATGGGAGACACATCTACTGTAATAATCTGTACCCATTAATTGAGGAACACATCTACTGTAATAATCTGTCCCCATTCAATGAGGAACACATCTACTGTAATAATCTGTCCCCATACAATGAGACACATCTACTGTAATAATCTGTCCCAGTTCAATGAGTAACACATCTACTGTAATAATCTGTACCGATTCAATGAGGAACACATCTACTGTAATAATCTGTCCCAGTTCAATGAGTAACACATCTACTGTAATAATCTGTCCCCATTCAATGAGGGACACATCTACTGTAATAATCTGTCCCAGTTCAATGAGTAACACATCTACTGTAATAATCTGTCCCGAATCAAAGAGGAACACATCTACTGAAATAATCTGTCCCCATTCAATGAGGGACACATCTAATGTAATGATCTGTCCCCATTCAATGAGGGAAACACCTACTGTAATAACAACAGAAAACGCTGGAAAAACTCAGCAGGCCAGGCAGCATCCGTGGAGAGAGAAAGAGAGTTAACGTTTCAGGTCGATGACCTTTCGTCAGAACTGTGAAGAGCCGGAAATCAAATAGATTTAAGGCCAGAGTAAAGCTGGGAAAAGGGGGAGGGGATAAAAGAACAAAGGGGGAGATGAAGAGACATTAAGAGACATTAAGAGATATGCAAGGCTAGAGGTGGTGTTAATGTGACAGATTAAGGCTGAGGCGGGGTGGGAGGAAGTGTAGTCCAGGTAGCTGTGGGAGTCAGTGGGCTTGTAGTGAATGTTAGTCAATAACCTATCCCCAGAGATGGAGATGGAGAAGTCGAGGAAGGGAATGGAAGAGTCGGAGGTGGACCATGTGAAGGTGAGGGAAGGGTGGAAATTGGAAGCATAGTGAATGAAATGTTCTAGTTCAGGGCGAGAGCAGGAGACGGCACCGATACAGTCATCAATGTACCGGAAAAAGAGGTGAGGGAGGGGACCCGAGTAGGACTGGAACAAAGAGTGTTCCACATATCCCACGAAAAGGCAGGCATAGCTAGGACCCATGCGGGTACCCATAGCAACACCTTTAATTTGGAGGAAATGGGTAGAGTCAAAGGAGAAGTTGTTCAATGTGAGAACAAGTTCAGCCAGGCGGAGGAGGGTGGTGGTGGATGGGGACTGGTTGGGCCTCTGTTCAAGGAAGAAGCGGAGCGCCCTCAGGCCATCCTGGGGGGGAATGGAGGTGTAGAGGGATTGTACGTCCATAGTGAAGAGGAGACGGTTGGGACGGGAAACTGGAAACTGTTAAAATGGCGGAGGGCATCGGAAGAGTCGCGGATGTAGGTGGGAAGAGACTGGACAAGGGGAGAAAAAATAGAGTCGAGATAGGAAGAGATAAGTTCCGTGGGGCAAGAACAGGCTGAAACGATGGGTCTACCGGGGCAGTCCTGTTTGTGGATCTTGGGAAGGAGGTAGAAGCGGGCTGTGCGCGGTTGGGGAACTATGAGGTTGGCGGCCGTGGGGGGAAGATCTCCAGAGGAGATGAGGTCAGTGATCTTGGAGATATTTGTAATCCTGGGTTGATCCGAAACACGAAGGGTGGAAGTTTAGTTGGAATCCACGTGGGATAAGTCGGAACCGGAGACAGTTGCTGAGGAAAGTAATGTGGCTGTGAAACTGAGTCTTGGAAGATACCTGATCAAACACGAGAAGGGAAACTGAAATCAATGAAGATGAACAAGGTTGAAGAGCCAAACGGAAAAATCACCTACTGTAATAATCTGTCCACATTCAATGAGGAACATATCTAATGTAGTAATCTGTTCCCATTCAATGAGGAACACATATACTGTAATAATCTGTCCTCATTCAATGTGGAACACATCTACTGTAATAATCTGTCCCCATTCAATGAGGAACACATCTACTGCAATAATCTGTCCACATTCAATGAGGAACACATCTACTGTAATGGTCTGTCCCCATTCAATGAGGAACAGACTACCGTAATAATCAGTCCCCATTCAATGAGGAACTGATCTACTGTAATAATCTGTCCCCATTCAATGAGGAACTGATCTACTGTAATAATCAGTCCCCATTCAATGAGGAATTGATCTACAGTAATAATCAGTCCCCATTCAAGGAGGAACTGATCTACTGTAATAATCTGTCCCCATTCAATGAGGAACACATCTACTGTAATAATCTGTCCCCCTTCAGTGAGGAACACATCTACTGTAATAATCTGTCCCCATTCAATGAGGAACACATATACTGTAATAATCTGTCCCCATTCAATGAGGAACTCATATACTGTAATAATCTGTCCTCATTCAATGTGGAACACATCTACTGTAATAATCTGTCCCCATTCAATGAGAGACACATCTACTGTAATAATCTGTTCCCATTGAATGAGGAACTCATCTACTGTAATAATCTGTCCCCATTCAATGAGGAACACATCTACTGTAATAATCTGTCCCCATTCAGTGAGGAACACATCTACTGTAATAATCTGTCCCCATTCAAATAGGAACACCTCTACTGTAATAATCTGTCCCCATTCAATGAGGAACACTTCTAATGTAATAATCTGTCCCCGTTTAATGAGGAACTCACCTAGTGTAATAATCTGTCCCCATTCAATGAGGAACACATTTACCGTAATAATCTGTCCCCATTCAATGAGGAACACATCTACTGTAATAATCTGTCCCCATTCAATGTGGGACACATCTACTGTAATAATCTGTCCCCATTCAATGAGGAACACACCTACTGTAATGATCTGTCCCCATTCAATGGGAGACACATCTACTGTAATAATCTGTACCCATTAATTGAGGAACACATCTACTGTAATAATCTGTCCCCATTCAATGAGGAACACATCTACTGTAATAATCTGTACCGATTCAATGAGGAACACATCTACTGTAATAATCTGTCCCAGTTCAATGAGTAACACATCTACTGTAATAATCTGTCCCCATTCAATGAGGGACACATCTACTGTAATAATCTGTCCCAGTTCAATGAGTAACACATCTACTGTAATAATCTGTCCCGAATCAAAGAGGAACACATCTACTGAAATAATCTGTCCCCATTCAATGAGGGACACATCTAATGTAATGATCTGTCCCCATTCAATGAGGGAAACACCTACTGTAATAACAACAGAAAACGCTGGAAAAACTCAGCAGGCCAGGCAGCATCCGTGGAGAGAGAAAGAGAGTTAACGTTTCAGGTCGATGACCTTTCGTCAGAACTGTGAAGAGCCGGAAATCAAATAGATTTAAGGCCAGAGTAAAGCTGGGAAAAGGGGGAGGGGATAAAAGAACAAAGGGGGAGATGAAGAGACATTAAGAGACATTAAGAGATATGCAAGGCTTGAGGTGGTGTTAATGTGACAGATTAAGGCTGAGGCGGGGTGGGAGGAAGTGTAGTCCAGGTAGCTGTGGGAGTCAGTGGGCTTGTAGTGAATGTTAGTCAATAACCTATCCCCAGAGATGGAGATGGAGAAGTCGAGGAAGGGAAGGGAAGAGTCGGAGATGGACCATGTGAAGGTGAGGGAAGGGTGGAAATTGGAAGCATAGTGAATGAAATGTTCTAGTTCAGGGCGAGAGCAGGAGACGGCACCGATACAGTCATCAATGTACCGGAAAAAGAGGTGAGGGAGGGGACCCGAGTAGGACTGGAACAAAGAGTGTTCCACATATCCCACGAAAAGGCAGGCATAGCTAGGACCCATGCGGGTACCCATAGCAACACCTTTAATTTGGAGGAAATGGGTAGAGTCAAAGGAGAAGTTGTTCAATGTGAGAACAAGTTCAGCCAGGCGGAGGAGGGTGGTGGTGGATGGGGACTGGTTGGGCCTCTGTTCAAGGAAGAAGCGGCGCGCCCTCAGGCCATCCTGGTGGGGAATGGAGGTGTAGAGGGATTGTACGTCCATAGTGAAGAGGAGACGGTTGGGACGGGAAACTGGAAACTGTTAAAATGGCGGAGGGCATCGGAAGAGTCGCGGATGTAGGTGGGAAGAGACTGGACAAGGGGAGAAAAAATAGAGTCGAGATAGGAAGAGATAAGTTCCGTGGGGCAAGAACAGGCTGAAATGATGGGTCTACCGGGGCAGTCCTGTTTGTGGATCTTGGGAAGGAGGTAGAAGCGGGCTGTGCGCGGTTGGGGAACTATGAGGTTGGCGGCCGTGGGGGGAAGATCTCCAGAGGAGATGAGGTCAGTGATCTTGGAGATATTTGTAATCCTGGGTTGATCCGAAACACGAAGGGTGGAAGTTTAGTTGGAATCCACGTGGGATAAGTCGGAACCGGAGACAGTTGCTGAGGAAAGTAATGTGGCTGTGAAACTGAGTCTTGGAAGATACCTGATCAAACACGAGAAGGGAAACTGAAATCAATGAAGATGAACAAGGTTGAAGAGCCAAACGGAAAAATCACCAACTGTAATAATCTGTCCACATTCAATGAGGAACATATCTAATGTAGTAATCTGTTCCCATTCAATGAGGAACACATATACTGTAATAATCTGTCCTCATTCAATGTGGAACACATCTACTGTAATAATCTGTCCCCATTCAATGAGGAACACAGCTAATGAAATAATCTGTCCCCATTCAATGAGGGACACATCTACTGTAATAATCTGTCCCCATTCAATGAGGAACACATCTACTGCAATAATCTGTCCACATTCAAAGAGGAACACATCTACTGTAATGGTCTGTCCCCATTCAATGAGGAACAGACTACCGTAATAATCAGTCCCCATTCAATGAGGAACTGATCTACTGTAATAATCTGTCCCCATACAATGAGAGACACATCTACTGTAATAATCTGTCCCCATTCAAGGAGGAACTGACATACTGTAATAATCTGTCCCCATTCAATGAGGAACACATCTACTGTAATAATCTGTCCCCCTTCAATGAGGAACACATCTACTGTAATAATCTGTCCCCATTCAATGAGGAACACATATACTGTAATAATCTGTCCCCATTCAATGAGGAACTCATATACTGTAATAATCTGTCCTCATTCAATGTGGAACACATCTACTGTAATAATCTGTCCCCATTCAATGAGAGACACATCTACTGTAATAATCTGTTCCCATTGAATGAGGAACTCATCTACTGTAATAATCTGTCCCCATTCAGTGAGGAACACATCTACTGTAATGATCTGTCCCCATTCAATGAGGAACAGACTACCGTAATAATCTGTCCCCATTCAATGAGGAACTGATCTACTGTAATAATCTGTCCCCATTCAATGAGGAACACATCAACTGTAATAATCTGTCCCCATTCAATGAGGGACACATCTACTGTAATAATCTGTCCCCATTCAATGAGGAACACATCTACTGTAATAATCTGTCCCCATTAATTGAGGAACACATCCACTGTAATAATCTGTCCCCATTAATTGAGGAACACATCTACTGTAATAAGATAGCAAAATACTGCGGATGCTGGAAATCCGAAATAACAACAGAAAACGCTGGAAAAACTCAGCAGGCCAGGCAGCATCCGTGGAGAGAGAAAGAGAGATAACGTTTCAGGTCGACCTGAAACGTTAACTCTCTTTCTCTCTCCACGGATGCTGCCTGGCCTGCTGAGTTTTTCCAGCATTTTCTACTGTAATAATCTGTCCCCAAGCAATGAGGGACACATCTACTGTAATAATCTGTCCCAGTTCAATGAGTAACACATCTACTGTAATAATCTGTCCCCATTCAAATAGGAACACCTCTACTGTAATAATCTGTCCCCATTCAATGAGGAACACTTCTAATGTAATAATCTGTCCCCGTTTAATGAGGAACTCACCTAGTGTAATAATCTGTCCCCATTCAATGAGGAACACATTTACCGTAATAATCTGTCCCCATTCAATGAGGAACACATCTACTGTAATAATCTGTCCCCATTCAATGTGGGACACATCTACTGTAATAATCTGTCCCCATTCAATGAGGAACACACCTACTGTAATGATCTGTCCCCATTCAATGGGAGACACATCTACTGTAATAATCTGTCCCCATTAATTGAGGAACACATCTACTGTAATAATCTGTCCCCATTGAATGAGGAACACATCTACTTTAATAATCTGTCCCCATACAATGAGAGACACATCTACTGTAATAATCTGTCCCAGTTCAATGAGTAACACATCTACTGTAATAATCTGTACCGATTCAAAGAGGAACACATCTACTGTAATAATCTGTCCCAGTTCAATGAGTAACACATCTACTGTAATAATCTGTCCCCATTCAATGAGGGACACATCTACTGTAATAATCTGTCCCAGTTCAATGAGTAACACATCTACTGTAATAATCTGTCCCAAATCAAAGAGGAACACATCTACTGAAATAATCTGTTCCCATTCAATGAGGAACACATCTACTGTAATAATCTGTCCCCATTCAATGAGGAACACAGCTAATGAAATAATCTGTCCCCATTCAATGAGGGACACATCTACTGTAATAATCTGTCCCCATTCAATGAGGAACACATCTACTGCAATAATCTGTCCACATTCAAAGAGGAACACATCTACTGTAATAATCTGTCCCCATTCAATGAGGAACAGACTACCGTAATAATCAGTCCCCATTCAATGAGGAACTGATCTACTGTAATAATCTGTCCCCATTCAATGAGGAACTGATCTACTGTAATAATCTGTCCACATTCAATGAGGAATTGATCTACTGTAATAATCAGTCCCCATTCAAGGAGGAACTGATCTACTGTAATAATCTGTCCCCATTCAATGAGGAACACATCTACTGTAATAATCTGTCCCCATTCAATGAGGAACACATCTACTGTAATAATCTGTCCCCATTCAATGAGGGACACATCTACTGTAATAATCTGTACCCCTTCAATGAGGAACACATCTACTGTAATAATCTGTACCCATTCAATGAAGAACACATATACTGTAATAATCTGTCCCCATTCAATGAGGAACTCATATACTGTAATAATCTGTCCTCATTCAATGTGGAACACATCAACTGTAATAATCTGTCCCCATTCAATGAGAGACACATCTACTGTAATAATCTGTCCAGAGAGATCGCGGGGGGAGAGGGAGATCGCGGGGAAAGAGAGATCGCGGGGGGAGAGAGATCGCGGGGGGAGAGAGAGATCGCGGGGGGAGAGAGAGATCGCGGGGGAGAGAGAGATCGCGGGGGGAGAGGGAGATCGCGGGGGGAGAGGGAGATCGCGGGGGGAGAGGGAGATCGCGGGGGGAGAGGGAGATCGCGGGGGGAGAGGGCGATCGCGGGGGGAGACGGAGATCGCGGGGGAGGGGGAGATCGCGGGTGGAGAGGGAGATCACGGGGGAAAGAGATAGCGGGGGGAGAGGGAGATCGCGGGGGGAGACGGAGATCACGGGGGGAGACGGAGACCGCGGGGGGAGACGGAGACCGCGGGGGGAGACGGAGACCGCGGGGGGGAGACGGAGACCGCGGGGGGAGACGGAGACCGCGGGGGGAGACGGAGACCGCGGGGGGAGACGGAGACCGCGGGGGGAGACGGAGACCGCGGGGGGAGACGGAGACCGCGGGGGGAGACGGAGATCGCGGGGGGAGACGGAGATCGCGGGGGGAGACGGAGATCGCGGGGGGAGACGGAGATCGCGGGGGGAGACGGAGTTATCGGGGAGAGATGGTGATCGCAGGGAGAGATGCAGATCGCGGGGGAGGAGGAGATCGCGGGGGAGGGGGAGATCGCGGGGGGAGACGGAGATCGCGGGGGCAGACGGAGATCGCGGGGGAGGGGGAGATCGTGGGGGAGGGGGAGATCGCGGGGGAGGGGGAGATCGCGGGGGGAGACGGAGACCGCGGGGGGAGACGGAGATTGCGGGGAGAGACGGAGATGGCGGGGGAGGGGGAGATCGCGGGGGGAGACGGAGATCGCTGAGGGAGACGGAGATCGCGGGGGATGGAGAGATCGCGGGGGGTGACGGAGATCGCGGGGAAAGAGAGATCGCAGGGGAGAGAGAGATCGCAGGGGGGAGAGAGAGATTGCGGGGGGAGAGAGAGATCGCGGGGGGAGAGAGAGATGGCGGGGGGAGCGAGAGATGGCGGGGGGAGCGAGAGATGGCGGGGGGAGCGAGAGATGGCGGGGGTAGCGAGTGATCGCTGGGGGAGCGAGTGATCGCAGAGGCAGCGAGAGATCGCGGGGGGAGAGAGAGATCGCGGGAGGAGAGAGAGAACGCGGGGGAGAGAGATATCGGGGGGGAGAGAGAGATCGCGGGGGGAGAGAGAGATCGCGGGGGGAGAGAGAGATCGCGGGGGGAGAGAGAGATCGCGGGGGAGACGGAGATCGCGGGGAGAGACGGAGATGGCGGGGGAGGGGGAGATCGCGGGGGGAGACGGAGATCGCTGGGGGAGACGGGGATCGCGGGGGATGGAGAGATCGCGGGGGGTGACGGAGATCGCGGGGAGAGACGGAGATCGTGGGGGAGGGGGAGATCGCGGGGGAGTGGGAGATCGCGGGGAAAGAGAGATCGCAGGGGAGAGAGAGATCGCGGGGGGAGAGAGAGATCGCGGGGGGAGAGAGAGATCGCGGGGGAGAGAGAGATCGCAGGGGCAGAGGGTGATCGCGCGGGGAGAGGGAGATCGCGGGGGGAGAGAGAGATCGCGGGGGGAGACGGAGATCGCGGGGGGAGACGGAGATCGCGGGGGAGACGGAGATCGCGGGGGGAGACGGAGATCGCGGGGGAGGGGGAGATCGCGGGGAGAGATGGCGTTCGCGGGGGAGGGGGAGATCGCGGGGGGAGAGAGAGATCGCGGGGGGAGAGAGAGATCGCGGGGGAGAGAGAGATCGCGGGGGGAGAGAGAGATCACGGGGGATAGGGAGATCGCGGGGGAGAGGGAGATCGCGGGGGAGAGGGAGATCGCGGGGGAGAGGGAGATCGCCGGGGGCGAGAGAGATCGCGGGGGGAGAGAGAGATCGCGGGGGGAGAGAGAGATCGCGGGGGGAGAGAGAGATCGCGGGGGGAGAGAGAGATCGCGGGGGGAGAGAGAGTTCGCGGGGGGAGACGGAGATCGCGGGGGAGGGGGAGATCGCGGGGAGAGATGGCGTTCGCGGGGGAGGGGGAGATCGCGGGGGAGGGGGAGATGGCGGGGGGAGACGGAGATCGCGGGGGGAGACGGAGATCGCGGGGGATGGAGAGATCGCGGGGGGAGACGGAGATCGCGGGGGATGGAGAGATCGCGGGGGAGGGGGAGATCGCGGGGGGAGACGGAGATAGCGGGGAGAGCCGGAGATCGCGGGGATGGAGAGATCGCGGGGGAGGGGGAGATCGCGGGGGGAGGGGGAGATCGAGGGGGGAGACAGAGATCGCGGGGGGAGAGCGAGATCGCGGGTGGAGAGAGAGATCGCGGGTGGAGAGAGAGATCGCGGGGGGAGAGAGAGATCGCGGGAGGAGAGGGAGATCGCGGGGGGAGAGTGAGATCGCGGGGGTAGAGGGAGATCGCGGGGGGAAGGGGAGATCGCGGGGAGAGGGAGAGATCGCGGGGGGAGAGTGAGATCGCGGGGAGAGAGAGAGATCGCGGGGGGAGAGAGAGATCGCGGGGGGAGAGAGAGATCGCGGGAGAGAGAGAGATCGCGGGGGGAGAGGGAGATCGCGGGGGGAGAGGGAGATCGCGGGGGGAGAGGGAGATCGCGGGGGAGAGGGAGATCGCGGGGGAGAGGGAGTTCGCGGGGGAGAGGGAGATCGCGGGGGAGAGGGAGATCGCCGGGGGCGAGAGACATCGCGGGGGGAGAGAGAGATCGCGGGGGGAGAGAGAGATCGCGGGGGGAGAGAGAGATCGCGGGGGGAGCGAGAGATCGCGGGGGGAGAGAGAGATCGCGGGGGGAGCGAGAGATCGCGGGGGGAGCGAGAGATCGCGGGGGGGAGAGAGAGATCGCGGAGGGAGAGAGAGATCGCGGGGGGGAGAGAGAGATCGCGGGGGGAGAGAGAGATCGCGGGGGGAGAGAGAGATCGCGGGGGGAGAGAGAGATCGCGGGGGGAGAGAGAGATCGTGGGGGGAGAGAGAGATCGCGGGGGAGAGAGAGATCGCGGGGGGAGAGAGAGATCGCGGGGGGAGAGAGAGATCGCGGGGGGAGAGAGAGATCGCGGGGGGAGAGAGAGATGGCGGGGGGAGAGAGAGATGGCGGGGGGAGAGAGAGATGGCGGGGGGAGAGAGAGATGGCGGGGGGAGAGAGAGATGGCGGGGGGAGAGAGAGAAGGCGGGGGGAGCGAGAGATGGCGGGGGGAGCGAGAGATGGCGGGGGGAGCGAGAGATGGCGGGGGGAGCGAGAGATGGCGGGGGGAGCGTGAGATGGCGGGGGGAGCGTGAGATGGCGGGCGAGCGAGAGATGGCGGGGAGAGACGGAGATTGCGGGGAGAGCCGGAGATCGCGGGGGATGGAGAGATCGCGGGGGAGGGGGAGATCGCGGGGGGAGGGGGAGATCGAGGGGGGAGACGGAGATCGCGGGGGGAGAGCGAGATCGCGGGTGGAGAGAGAGATCGCGGGTGGAGAGAGAGATCGCGGGGGGAGAGAGAGATCGCGGGAGGAGAGGGAGATCGCGGGGGGAGAGTGAGATCGCGGGGGTAGAGGGAGATCGCGGGGGGAAGGGGAGATCGCGGG
>CM059430.1:71855226-72072996 GCA_030390025.1 Squalus acanthias | reverse complement strand
CCCCTCACTCCACACCACTCCACACCACGCCCCCTCACTCCACACCACTCCACACCACGCCCCCTCACTCCACACCACTCCACACCACTCCCCCTCACTCCACACCACTCCCCCTCACTCCACACCACTCCCCCTCACTCCACACCACGCCCCCTCACTCCACACCACGCCCCCTCACTCCACACCACGCCCCCTCACTCCACACCACTCCCCCTCACTCCACAGATTTCCCTCATTCACCAGTGCCCAAGGGCCTGTGTCTATTCCAGTTATTAGTAGCATTGGGTCAGAGGTTCAGGTGCTTGCCCGTTAATCGAGTTCTTCCCATTCTCAGCCCTGTTGTAATTGACAAGCCACTCAGACATAAACCAGCTGAGGGCCTCTGCACCTTTCGCTGGGTTTGAAATCATCAGTCGGTCCCGAGGGATTTTACTTCTTTGTTTTTGCAGCTCGTTAAAGTGTCAATTCCCAGACTTAGATTGTGATTGCTCGCTGACATTAACACAGAACAATAGATATGATGGCCTGAGAGAATGAGCCTCAATATTAACCCATCCATTTCTCTTTTCAGATAGTGACTGACCTGCTGCACATTTCTGGCACTTTCTGTTTTC
Organism: Squalus acanthias; assembly: GCA_030390025.1. NCBI lineage: Eukaryota > Metazoa > Chordata > Chondrichthyes > Squaliformes > Squalidae > Squalus > Squalus acanthias. The sequence goes on along the minus strand of CM059430.1, from coordinate 72,072,382 downwards.
ATTTTGCCTTAATTAGGACTTCTCCAAGGAGGCCCGGCAGAATTCTGTTGAATAATTATCAGGCGACGAGCATGGTGCAGCTACATTCACCCTCCGAGCCACCAGTGAGTGCTGAAAGTGCAGGGGTTGATCTCCCTCCTGGTGCCAACCCCCGTGCAACCTTGTCAAGGTGGGAGTGTGCCCGTCCCGTGCCCACACCACAGACCCCAGGCCAATCTCCCCCGGCCAATCTCAACAGGCCAATCTCAACCGGCCAATCTCCCCCGGCCAATCTCAACAGGCCAACCTCCCCCGGCCAATCTCAACAGGCCAATCTCCCCCGGCCAATCTCAACAGGCCAATCTCAACCGGCCAATCTCCCCCGGCCAATCTCAACAGGCCAATCTCCCCCGGCCAATCTCCCCCGGCCAATCTCCCCAGATCAATCTCAACAGGCCAATCTCCCCAGGCCAATCTCCCCAGACCAATCTCCCCAGACCAATCTCCCCAGACCAATCTCCCCAGACCAATCTCCCCAGGCCAATCTCCCCAGACCAATCTCCCCAGACCAATCTCCCCAGGCCAATCTCCCCAGGCCAATCTCAACAGGCCAATCTCCCCAGGCCAATCTCAACAGGCCAATCTCCCCAGGCCAGTCTCCCCAGATCAGTCTCCCCCGGCCAGTCTCCCCCGGCCAATCTCCCCCGACCAGTCTCCCCGACCAATCTCCCCAGGCCAGTCTCCCCAGACCAATCTCCCCAGGCCAGTCTCCCCAGACCAGTCTCCCCAGACCAATCTCCCCAGGCCAGTCTCCCCAGACCAATCTCCCCAGGCCAGTCTCCCCAGACCAATCTCCTCTGGCCAGTCTCCCCCGACCAATCTCCCCCGGCCAGTCTCCCCCGGCCAGTCTCCTCTGGCCAATCTCCCAGGCCAATCTCCTCTGGCCAATCTCCTCTGGCCAATCTCCCCAGGCCAATCTCCTCTGGCCAATCTCCCCCGGCCAGTCTCCCCCGGCCAATCTCCTCTGGCCAATCTCCTCTGGCCAATCTCCCAGGCCAATCTCCTCTGGCCAATCTCCTCTGGCCAATCTCCTCTGGCCAATCTCCCCAGGCCAATCTCCTCTGGCCAATCTCCCAGGCCAATCTCCTCTGGCCAATCTCCTCTGGCCAATCTCCCCAGGCCAGTCTCCCCAGGCCAATCTCCTCTGGCCAATCTCCTCTGGCCAATCTCCTCTGGCCAATCTCCTCTGGCCAATCTCCCCAGGCCAATCTCCTCTGGCCAATCTCCCCAGGCCAATCTCCTCCGGCCAATCTCCCCCGGCCAATCTCCCCCGGCCAATCTCCCCAGGCCAATCTCCCCAGGCCAGTCTCCTCTGGCCAATCTCTCCCGGCCAATCTCCCCAGGCCAGTCTCCTCTGGCCAATCTCCTCTGGCCAATCTCCCCCGGCCAGTCTCCTCTGGCCAATCTCCCCAGGCCAGTCTCCTCTGGCCAATCTCCCCAGGCCAATCTCCCCCAGCCAGTCTCCTCTGGCCAATCTCCCCAGGCCAGTCTCCTCTGGCCAATCTCCTCTGGCCAGACTCATTTCCACAATGGGCTGGGGGTGAGAAAGGGGGATCCCTCCCAGGCTCAGGGAGAGTCCAACCCCACCTCAGGGGATGGGGAGGGGGGTAAATCGCTGCTGCTGGCCTTGGGGTGAGCTCCAGAGGAGGACCCTGAGTAACCGTCCCCTCCCCACAACAAGACAGTGGGGTCTGAAGGCATGTAATCGACACGGTTAATTACACCCCTTGGGAGGGTGGATTTCCATTTGAAACATTTCTGTACAGCGGAAGCGCTCAGGGTCTCCAGCGTTGCTATGGCGCCAATACGCCATTTCAATAGGAATGGCCTTATTTGAGTTGGTGTAAATTCCCCGGGAATATACCTTTTCAAATATCAAAATGTTACAGAAGGCCAGGATCTGATCAGCTGGTATCCTTGGTTAGTCTGAGAATGTTAGTCACGAATCAAACACTAGCTTGCCCTTAGCTGGCCTGTCTAATGACAGGTTTGCAGAGTTGTCATCACTAATACCGGGAGACCAGCTATCGGCCCTTTCAAACGCAGTGATCACAGGACTGAGGCAAGGAGTCACATGAAAAGATCAACACATTAAAGTTGTTTATTTGTGATCCCACACAGAAGGCCCCGTTGTGTTCCGGGTCCCACTGCGGCCTAGGCTGTGGCTTCAGGGATACTGTGTACCCACCATCGCTTCCTACACTTCCAGGGGGAATGGAACAGATTGGCTTTTCTCAAATGAGCAAAGCAGTGTTAGTTCTCAATCAGACAGCAGCTCTGCTCAGCAACGTAATGGCATTTTTTTCTTTCTGTGAGAGATAGAGAGAGAAACAGAGATACAGAGAGAGAGGCAGAGCGAGAGAGAGACAGAGAGACAGAGACAGAGACAGAGAGAGAGAGAGACAGAGACAGAGACAGAGACAGAGGCAGAGGCAGAGACAGAGAGAGAGAGACAGGGAGAGAGAGAGTTGAGAGAGGCAGAGACAGAGACAGAGACAGAGAGAGAGAGAGAGACAGAGACAGAGACAGAGAGAGAGACAGAGACAGAGATAGAGACAGAGACAGAGACAGAGAGACAGGGAGAGAGAGAGTTGAGAGAGACAGAGACAGTGACAGTGACAGAGAGAGAGAGAGACAGGGAGAGAGAGAGTTGAGAGAGACAGAGACAGAGGCAGAGAGAGAGAGAGAGAGAGAGACAGGGAGAGAGAGAGTTGAGAGAGACAGAGACAGTGACAGTGACAGAGAGAGAGAGAGTTGAGAGAGGCAGAGACAGAGGCAGAGACAGTGACAGAGAGAGAGAGACAGGGAGAGAGAGAGTTGAGAGAGGCAGAGACAGTGACAGAGAGAGAGAGGCAGAGACAGTGACAGACAGAGAGAGAGAGACAGACAGACAGAGAGAGGCAGAGACAGTGACAGAGAGAGAGAGACAGAGAGAGAGAGAGGCAGAGACAGAGAGAGAGAGACAGAGAGAGAGAGTGAGAGAGACAGAGAGAGAGAGGCAGAGACAGAGAGAGAGAGGCAGAGAGAGAGAGAGGCAGAGACAGTAACAGAGAGAGACAGACAGACAGAGAGAGGCAGAGACAGTGACAGAGAGAGAGAGACAGAGAGAGAGAGAGGCAGAGACAGAGAGAGAGAGAGAGAGAGAGACAGAGACAGAGAGAGACAGAGAGAGAGAGGCAGAGACAGAGAGAGGCAGAGAGAAGAGAGGCAGAGACAGAGAGAGGCAGAGACAGTAACAGAGAGAGAGAGAGAGAGACAGAGAGAGAGAGAGAGGCAGAGACAGTACCAGAGAGAGAAAGAGAGAGAGAGGCAGAGACAGTGACAGAGAGAGAGAAAGAGAGAGAGAGAGGCAGAGACAGTGACAGAGAGAGAGAGGCAGAGAGAGAGAGAGGCAGAGACAGTGACAGAGAGAGAGAAAGAGAGAGAGAGAGGCAGAGACAGTGACAGAGAGAGAGAGACAGAGAGAGAGAGAGAGGCAGAGAGACAGAGAGAGAGAGAGGCAGAGACAGTGACAGAGACAGTGACAGACAGAGAGGCAGAGAGAGAGAGAGGCAGAGACAGACAGAGAGAGAGGCAGAGACAGTAACAGAGAGAGACAGAGAGAGAGAGAGGCAGAGACAGACAGAGAGAGAGGCAGAGACAGTAACAGAGAGAGACAGAGAGAGAGAGAGGCAGAGACAGACAGAGAGAGAGGCAGAGACAGTAACAGAGAGAGACAGAGAGAGAGAGAGAGGCAGAAACAGACAGAGAGAGAGGCAGAGACAGTAACAGAGAGAGACAGAGAGAGGCAGAGAGAGAGAGAGGCAGAGACAGACAGAGAGAGAGGCAGAGACAGTAACAGAGAGAGGCAGAGAGAGAGAGAGGCAGAGACAGACAGAGAGAGAGGCAGAGACAGTAACAGAGAGAGACAGAGAGAGAGAGAGAGAGAGAGAGAGGCAGAAACAGACAGAGAGAGAGGCAGAGACAGTAACAGAGAGAGACAGAGAGAGGCAGAGAGAGAGAGAGGCAGAGACAGACAGAGAGAGAGGCAGAGACAGTAACAGAGAGAGACAGAGAGAGAGAGAGGCAGAGAGAGAGAGAGAGGCAGAGACAGTGACAGACAGAGAGAGGCAGAGAGAGAGAGAGGCAGAGACAGACAGAGAGAGAGGCAGAGACAGTAACAGAGAGAGACAGAGAGAGAGAGAGGCAGAGACAGAGACAGAGAGAGAGAGAGAGAGACAGACAGAGAGAGGCAGAGAGAGAGAGGCAGAGACAGAGAGAGAGAGGCAGAGACAGTAACAGAGAGAGACAGAGAGAGAGAGAGAGGCAGAGACAGATAGAGAGAGGCAGAGACAGTAACAGAGAGAGACAGAGAGAGTGAGAGAGAGAGAGGCAGAGACAGAGAGAGAGAGAGACAGACAGAGAGAGGCAGAGAGAGAGAGAGAGAGAGGCAGAGAGAGAGAGAGAGAGAGGCAGAGACAGTAACAGAGAGAGACAGAGAGAGAGAGAGAGGCAGAGACAGTGACAGAGAGAGAGAGACAGAGAGAGAGAGAGGCAGAGACAGTGACAGAGAGAGAGAGACAGAGAGAGGCAGAGACAGTGACAGAGAGAGAGAGACAGAGAGAGAGAGGCAGAGACAGTAACAGAGAGAGAGAGAGACAGGAGAGAGAGAGTTGAGAGAGGCAGAGACAGTGACAGAGAGAGAGAAAGAGAGAGAGAGAGGCAGAGACAGTGACAGAGAGAGAGAAAGAGAGAGAGAGAGGCAGAGACAGTGACAGAGAGAGACAGAGAGAGAGAGAGGCAGAGAGACAGAGAGAGAGAGAGAGGCAGAGAGACAGAGAGAGAGAGAGGCAGAGACAGTGACAGACAGAGAGAGGCAGAGAGAGAGCAGAGACAGACAGAGAGAGAGGCAGAGACAGTACAGAGAGACAGAGAGAGAGAGAGGCAGAGACAGACAGAGAGAGAGGCAGAGACAGTAACAGAGAGAGACAGAGAGAGGCAGAGAGAGGCAGAGACAGACAGAGAGAGAGGCAGAGACGAGTATCAGAGAGAGACAGAGAGAGGAGAGGAGGCAGAGAGAGAGAGAGAGAGGCAGAGACAGTGACTGACAGAGACAGAGAGAGGCAGAGAGAGGCAGAGAGAGAGAGGCAGAGACAGAGAGAGAGGCAGAGAGAAAGAGAGGCAGAGACAGAGAGAGGCAGAGACAGTAACAGAGAGAGAGAGAGAGAGACAGAGAGAGAGAGAGAGGCAGAGACAGTACCAGAGAGAGAAAGAGAGAGAGAGAGGCAGAGACAGTGACAGAGAGAGAAAGAGAGAGAGAGAGGCAGAGACAGTGACAGAGAGAGAGAGGCAGAGAGAGAGAGAGGCAGAGACAGTGACAGAGAGAGAGAAAGAGAGAGAGAGAGGCAGAGACAGTGACAGAGAGAGAGAGACAGAGAGAGAGAGAGAGGCAGAGAGACAGAGAGAGAGAGAGGCAGAGACAGTGACAGAGACAGTGCAGACAGAGAGGCAGAGAGAGAGAGAGGCAGAGACAGACAGAGAGAGAGGCAGAGACAGTAACAGAGAGAGACAGAGAGAGAGAGAGGCAGAGACAGACAGAGAGAGAGGCAGAGACAGTAACAGAGAGAGAACAGAGAGAGAGAGAGGCAGAGACAGACAGAGAGAGAGGCAGAGACAGTAACAGAGAGAGACAGAGAGAGAGAGAGAGGCAGAAACAGACAGAGAGAGAGGCAGAGACAGTAACAGAGAGAGACAGAGAGAGGCAGAGAGAGAGAGAGGCAGAGACAGACAGAGAGAGAGGCAGAGACAGTAACAGAGAGAGGCAGAGAGAGAGAGAGGCAGAGACAGACAGAGAGAGAGGCAGAGACAGTAACAGAGAGAGACAGAGAGAGAGAGAGAGAGAGAGAGAGGCAGAAACAGACAGAGAGAGAGGCAGAGACAGTAACAGAGAGAGACAGAGAGAGGCAGAGAGAGAGAGAGGCAGAGACAGACAGAGAGAGAGGCAGAGACAGTAACAGAGAGAGACAGAGAGAGAGAGAGGCAGAGAGAGAGAGAGAGAGGCAGAGACAGTGACAGACAGAGAGAGGCAGAGAGAGAGAGAGGCAGAGACAGACAGAGAGAGAGGCAGAGACAGTAACAGAGAGAGACAGAGAGAGAGAGAGGCAGAGACAGAGACAGAGAGAGAGAGAGAGAGACAGACAGAGAGAGGCAGAGAGAGAGAGGCAGAGACAGAGAGAGAGAGGCAGAGACAGTAACAGAGAGAGACAGAGAGAGAGAGAGAGGCAGAGACAGATAGAGAGAGGCAGAGACAGTAACAGAGAGAGACAGAGAGAGTGAGAGAGAGAGAGGCAGAGACAGAGAGAGAGAGAGACAGACAGAGAGAGGCAGAGAGAGAGAGAGAGAGAGGCAGAGAGAGAGAGAGAGAGAGGCAGAGACAGTAACAGAGAGAGACAGAGAGAGAGAGAGAGGCAGAGACAGTGACAGAGAGAGAGAGACAGAGAGAGAGAGAGGCAGAGACAGTGACAGAGAGAGAGAGACAGAGAGAGGCAGAGACAGTGACAGAGAGAGAGAGACAGAGAGAGAGAGGCAGAGACAGTAACAGAGAGAGAGAGAGACAGGGAGAGAGAGAGTTGAGAGAGGCAGAGACAGTGACAGAGAGAGAGAAAGAGAGAGAGAGAGGCAGAGACAGTGACAGAGAGAGAGAAAGAGAGAGAGAGAGGCAGAGACAGTGACAGAGAGAGACAGAGAGAGAGAGAGGCAGAGAGACAGAGAGAGAGAGAGAGGCAGAGAGACAGAGAGAGAGAGAGGCAGAGACAGTGACAGACAGAGAGAGGCAGAGAGAGAGGCAGAGACAGACAGAGAGAGAGGCAGAGACAGTAACAGAGAGACAGAGAGAGAGAGAGGCAGAGACAGACAGAGAGAGAGGCAGAGACAGTAACAGAGAGAGACAGAGAGAGGCAGAGAGAGGCAGAGACAGACAGAGAGAGGCAGAGACAGTAACAGAGAGAGACAGAGAGAGAGAGAGAGGCAGAGAGAGAGAGAGAGAGGCAGAGACAGTGACTGACAGAGAGAGGCAGAGAGAGAGAGGCAGAGACAGACAGAGAGAGAGGCAGAGACAGTAACAGAGAGAGACAGAGAGAGGCAGAGAGAGAGAGAGGCAGAGACAGACAGAGAGAGAGGCAGAGACAGTAACAGAGAGAGACAGAGAGAGAGAGAGAGGCAGAGACAGAGACAGAGAGAGAGAGAGAGAGAGACAGACAGAGAGAGGCAGAGAGAGAGAGGCAGAGACAGAGAGAGAGAGGCAGAGACAGTAACAGAGAGAGACAGAGAGAGAGAGAGAGCAGAGACAGAGAGAGAGAGGCAGAGACAGTAACAGAGAGAGACAGAGAGAGAGAGAGAGTGAGAGAGAGAGGCAGAGACAGAGAGAGATAGAGACAGACAGAGAGAGGCAGAGAGAGAGAGAGAGGCAGAGAGAGAGAGAGAGAGAGGCAGAGACAGAGAGAGAGAGGCAGAGACAGTGACAGAGAGAGAGAGACAGAGAGAGAGAGAGGCAGAGACAGTGACAGAGAGAGAGAGACAGACAGACAGAGAGAGGCAGAGACAGCGACAGAGAGAGAGAGACAGAGAGAGAGAGAGGCAGAGACAGAGAGAGAGAGACAGAGAGAGAGAGTGAGAGAGACAGAGAGAGAGAGGCAGAGACAGAGAGAGAGTGAGAGGCAGAGACAATGACAGAGAGAGAGAGAGAGAGACAGAGAGACAGAGAGACAGAGACAGAGACAGAGACAGAGACAGAGAGAGACCGAGACCGAGACCGAGACCGAGACCGAGACCGAGACCGAGACCGAGACCGAGACCGAGACCGAGACCGAGACCGAGACCGAGGCAGAGGCAGAGGCAGAGACAGTGACAGAGAGAGAGAGGCAGAGACAGTGACAGACAGAGAGAGACAGACAGACAGACAGAGAGAGGCAGAGACAGTGACAGAGAGAGAGAGAGAGAGAGACAGAGAGAGAGGCAGAGACAGTAACAGAGAGAGAGAAAGAGAGAGAGAGAGGCAGAGACAGTGACAGAGAGAGGCAGAGAGAGAGAGAGGCAGAGAGAGAGAGAGGCAGAGACAGTGACAGAGAGAGAGAAAGAGAGAGAGAGAGGCAGCGACAGTGACAGAGAGAGAGAAAGAGAGAGAGAGGCAGAGACAGTAACAGAGAGAGAGAAAGAGAGAGAGAGGCAGAGACAGTAACAGAGAGAGAGAAAGAGAGAGAGAGAGAGAGAGGCAGAGACAGAGAGAGAGGCAGAGACAGTAACACAGAGAGAGAGAGAGAGAGACAGAGAGAGAGGCAGAGACAGTAACAGAGAGAGAGAAAGAGAGAGAGAGAGGCAGAGACAGTGACAGAGAGAGAGGCAGAGAGAGAGAGAGGCAGAGAGAGAGAGAGGCAGAGACAGTGACAGAGAGAGAGAAAGAGAGAGAGAGAGGCAGCGACAGTGACAGAGAGAGAGAAAGAGAGAGAGAGAGGCAGAGACAGTGACAGAGAGAGACAGAGAGAGAGAGAGAGGCAGAGAGAGAGAGAGAGGCAGAGAGAGAGAGAGGCAGAGACAGTGACAGAGAGAGACAGAGAGAGAGAGAGAGGCAGAGAGAGAGAGGCAGAGACAGTGACAGAGAGAGACAGAGAGAGAGAGAGAGGCAGAGAGAGAGAGAGGCAGAGACAGTGACAGAGAGAGACAGAGAGAGAGAGAGAGAGGCAGAGACAGTGACAGAGAGAGACAGAGAGAGAGAGAGAGGCAGAGACAGAGAGAGAGAGGCAGAGACAGTAACAGAGAGAGAGAGACAGGGAGAGAGAGAGTTGAGAGAGGCAGAGACAGTGACAGAGAGAGAGAAAGAGAGAGAGAGAGGCAGAGACAGTGACAGAGAGAGAGAGACAGAGAGAGGCAGAGAGAGAGAGGCAGAGACAGAGAGAGAGGCAGAGACAGTAACAGAGAGAGACAGAGAGAGAGAGAGAGGCAGAGAGGCAGAGACAGTGACAGACAGAGAGAGGCAGAGAGAGAGAGGTTGAGACAGACAGAGAGAGAGGCAGAGACAGTAACAGAGAGAGACAGAGAGAGAGAGTGAGAGAGAGAGACAGAGAGAGAGAGAGAGAGAGACAGACAGAGAGAGGCAGAGAGAGAGAGAGAGGCAGAGACAGAGACAGAGAGAGAGAGAGAGAGAGACAGACAGAGAGAGGCAGAGAGAGAGAGAGAGAGGCAGAGACAGTAACAGAGAGAGACAGAGAGAGAGAGTGAGAGAGAGAGAGGCAGAGACAGAGAGAGGCTGAGACAGTAACAGAGAGAGACAGAGAGAAAGAGAGAGGCAGAGACAGTGACAGAGAGAGAGAGACAGAGAGAGAGAGGCTGAGACAGTGACAGAGAGAGAGAGACAGAGAGCGAGAGAGACAGAGAGAGAGAGAGAGAGACAGAGAGAGGCAGAGAGAGAGACACACACAGAGAGGGAGAGAGAGAGACAGAGAGAGACAGAGAGATAAACAGCAGAACAGATAGAGACAGACAAAGAGACAGAAGGGGGTATTTTAATCATCTCTGCCCCCCCCCCCCAGCCAATGCCCCGACGCGACACACCCAGTTTAACCAGAGGTGAAAGGTTAATGTCAGTGTCCCCGCCCCTAAACACCCAGTCTCCTTTCTCTGGGGGGGTTTTCACTTGGGCCCCAACTGAAGGGTCAAAATCCAGTGTGATATTGGACCTGTCCTCAATCTGCTACCGAGACATTGGGCCAGAATTTGCAGCCCCTACCGGCACGTATGAGGTGCGCACGCGCCCATCGGGACCACGCAAGTTTCGGGTTTAGGCGTGTGAAGCGCATGCGCGAAAACTCGGAACTTGCGATCTGTCAAGAATCTTCTTCACAGATCCTCCGCATCCCCGGGAGAAGGGGCCTCCGCGGATGGAGGGTTGGGCTGTCTGTCCAACTGCTGCCCAGCAAATGCCTGTGAAATTCTTACGCCTGGTAAAAACAGGCCTGCTTTTACCAGTGTAAGAGTTTAATAAAAAATAAAAATACATTTTTTTCAATCATTTAAACAAACCTGTACAATAAGGTAAGGTTATTTTTAGGCACTTTAAAACATGTAAATTTATTTTTCAAAAAAAACATTTTTGTTTTAAATATTTAATTACATGGCGTTTTAATTAATTTTAAATATATATTTTTTTTTATTGATTAGATGTCTAAGTGTATTTTTTGGGTATTCCCATTCATTCCGTACAAATGGAATCCCCATAAGCATGAATGGGGATTCCCTTCTTTCATTGGTTGGGCCGGCCCACGGGATCCCAGGGGCGCTTGCGAACCGCCTGCAGCCCTGGGGTACGTGGGCCTCTGCCCGCGGGTACCCGGAGAGGCCCAGGACCGCGAGTCTCCATACCTCCCCGACCACCAGGTATGCGGACATTTTATTAGTGGATCGGAAGCCTCCGACCGCAAATTCAGGGCCATTGTATTACTGCCGCCCCTATCAAACACAATCAGCCGCTGTCTGTCTCTAATGACCAAGTGTGGGCCCAGTGCCCAGTGCCAGGCCCCACTGTGAAGCTTACCTTCTTGGTGTAGTCCATAGCTTTCAGAATCGAAAGGTTTAGGGTCTCCAAGCAGGCAAGGACATCCTCATAGTCTCCCATGTGGGAGGCAAAGTAATCTAGAGAGAGGGAGAGCAGAACATGGGTTATTGCTGGTCTGATCTTCACTCCAGTAACTAAGGGGGCTTTAACCCCAACTCCATGGCAAGTCGTCACACCTTCATAGGTGCGATTCTTATATTCTTCATCCTGAGGGCACGGACGCTTATCGGAGCACAGTTCCACCGATGTTGAAAGCCACATGACCTTACCCATAGAAACCTTGTCTGTCAGTCTGGAAACTGAGGCTTCAGCATGCTATGTGACTGTGTGGGGCTTCACTGAAGAGGAGATCCTGTCCTCCACCGACACCCACATGGGTTCTCGCAGGGGTCACAAAGGGGTCAGGGGTGGGAACCCCGGCTGATTGCCCCTTCAATAAACCGCAGTCGCTAAGGTCAATGTAACTCCCTACCACGGCCCTGACTCAGATCAGCCAACTGAGCACAGACTTAGGATTGAATCTTCCACAATTCTACTCTACATGACTGACATACAGGGCGGTTACCAGCAGGCTAGAGGCGCAAGTGAAATTCACATCACATTCGACCGTACTCTGTCCCGCACTCTGTCACTCTCTCTCTGTACCGCACTCTGTCACTCTCTCTCTCTGTACCACACTCTGTCACTCTCTCTCTGTACCACACACTGTCACTCTCTCTCTGTACCACACTCTGTCACTCTCTCTCTGTACCGCACTCTGTCACTCTCTCTCTCTGTACCACACTCTGTCACTCTCTCTCTCTCTGTACCACACTCTGTCACTCTCTCTCTGTACCGCACTCTGTCACTCTCTCTCTCTGTACCGCACTCTGTCACTCTCTCTCTCTGTACCGCACTCTGTCACTCTCTCTCTCTCTGTACCACACTCTGTCACTCTCTCTCTGTACCGCACTCTGTCACTCTCTCTCTCTGTACCGCACTCTGTCACTCTCTCTCTCTCTGTACCGCACTCTGTCACTCTCTCTCTCTCTGTACCGCACTCTGTCACTCTCTCTCTCTGTACCGCACTCTGTCACTCTCTCTCTCTATACCGCACTCTGTCACTCTCTCTCTCTCTGTACCGCACTCTGTCACTCTCTCTCTGTACCACACTCTGTCACTCTCTCTCTCTCTCTGTACCGCACTCTGTCACTCTCTCTCTGTACCGCACTCTGTCACTCTCGCTCTCTGTACCGCACTCTGTCACTCTCTCTCTCTCTGTACCGCACTCTGTCACTCTGTCTCTGTACCACACTCTGTCACTCTCTCTCTCTCTCTGTACCGCACTCTGTCACTCTCTCTCTGTACCGCACTCTGTCACTCTCTCTCGCTGTACCACACTCTGTCACTCGCTCTCTCTGTACCGCACTCTGTCACTCTCTCTCTCTCTGTACCGCACTCTGTCACTCTCTCTCTCTGTACCGCACTCTGTCACTCTCTCTCTGTACCACACTCTGTCACTCTCTCTCTCTCTCTGTACCGCACTCTGTCACTCTCTCTCTCTCTGTACCGCACTCTGTCACTCTCTCTCTCTGTACCGCACTCTGTCACTCTCTCTCTCTCTGTACCGCACTCTGTCACTCTGTCTCTGTACCACACTCTGTCACTCTCTCACTCTCTCTGTACCGCACTCTGTCACTCTCTCTCTCTCTGTACCGCACTCTGTCACTCTCTCTCTCTCTGTACCGCACTCTGTCAATCTCTCTCTCTCTGTACCGCACTCTGTCACTCTCTCTCTCTCTGTACCGCACACTGTCACTCTCTCTCTCTCTCTGTACCGCACTCTGTCACTCTCTCTCTCTCTGTACCACACTCTGTCACTCTCTCTCTCTCTCTGTACCGCGCTCTGTCACTCTCTCTCTCTCTCTCTGTACCGCACTCTGTCACTCTCTCTCTCTGTACCGCACTCTGTCACTCTCTCTCTCTGTACCGCACTCTGTCACTCTCTCTCTCTGTACCGCACTCTGTCACTCTCTCTCTCTGTACCGCACTCTGTCACTCTCTCTCTCTCTGTACCGCACTCTGTCACTCTCTCTCTCTCTGTACCGCACTCTGTCACTCTCTCTCTCTGTACCGCACTCTGTCACTCTCTCTCTCTATACCGCACTCTGTCACTCTCTCTCTCTCTCTGTACCGCACTCTGTCACTCTCTCTCTCTCTGTACCGCACTCTGTCACTCTCTCTCTCTGTACCGCACTCTGTCACTCTGTCTCTGTACCACACTCTGTCACTCTCTCTCTCTCTCTGTACCGCACTCTGTCACTCTCTCTCTGTACCGCACTCTGTCACTCTCTCTCTCTGTACCACACTCTGTCACTCGCTCTCTCTGTACCGCACTCTGTCACTCTCTCTCTCCGTACCGCACTCTGTCACTCTCTCTCTCTCTCTATCTGTACCGCACTCTGTCACTCTCTCTCTCTCTGAACCGCACTCTGTCACTCTCTCTCTCTGTACCGAACTCTGTCACTCTCTCTCTCTCTGTACCGCACTCTGTCACTCTCTCTCTCTCTGTACCGCACTCTGTCACTCTCTCTCTCTCTGTACCGCACTCTGTCACTCTCTCTCTCTGTACCGCACTCTGTCACTCTCTCTCTCTATACCGCACTCTGTCACTCTCTCTCTCTCTGTACCGCACTCTGTCACTCTCTCTCTGTACCACACTCTGTCACTCTCTCTCTCTCTCTCTGTACCGCACTCTGTCACTCTCTCTCTGTACCGCACTCTGTCACTCTCGCTCTCTGTACCGCACTCTGTCACTCTCTCTCTCTCTGTACCGCACTCTGTCACTCTCTCTCTCTGTACCGCACACTGTCACTCTCTCTCTCTCTCTGTACCGCACTCTGTCACTCTCTCTCTCTCTGTACCACACTCTGTCACTCTCTCTCTCTCTGTACCGCACTCTGTCACTCTCTCTCTCTGTACCGCACACTGTCACTCTCTCTCTCTCTCTGTACCGCGCTCTGTCACTCTCTCTCTCTCTCTCTGTACCGCACTCTGTCACTCTCTCTCTCTGTACCACACTCTGTCACTCTCTCTCTGTACCGCACTCTGTCACTCTCTCTCTCTGTACCACACTCTGTCACTCTCTCTCTCTCTGTACCACACTCTGTCACTCTCTCTCTGTACCGCACTCTGTCACTCTCTCTCTCTGTACCGCACTCTGTCACTCTCTCTCTCTGTACCGCACTCTGTCACTCTCTCTCTCTCTGTACCACACTCTGTCACTCTCTCTCTGTACCGCACTCTGTCACTCTCTCTCTCTGTACCGCACTCTGTCACTCTCTCTCTCTCTGTACCGCACTCTGTCACTCTCTCTCTCTCTGTACCGCACTCTGTCACTCTCTCTCTCTGTACCGCACTCTGTCACTCTCTCTCTCTATACCGCACTCTGTCACTCTCTCTCTCTCTGTACCGCACTCTGTCACTCTCTCTCTGTACCACACTCTGTCACTCTCTCTCTCTCTCTGTACCGCACTCTGTCACTCTCTCTCTGTACCGCACTCTGTCACTCTCGCTCTCTGTACCGCACTCTGTCACTCTCTCTCTCTCTGTACCGCACTCTGTCACTCTGTCTCTGTACCACACTCTGTCACTCTCTCTCTCTCTCTGTACCGCACTCTGTCACTCTCTCTCTGTACCGCACTCTGTCACTCTCTCTCTCTGTACCACACTCTGTCACTCTCTCTCTCTGTACCGCACTCTGTCACTCTCTCTCTCTCTGTACCGCACTCTGTCACTCTCTCTCTCTGTACCGCACTCTGTCACTCTCTCTCTGTACCACACTCTGTCACTCTCTCTCTCTCTCTGTACCGCACTCTGTCACTCTCTCTCTCTGTACCGCACTCTGTCACTCTCTCTCTCTGTACCGCACTCTGTCACTCTCTCTCTCTCTGTACCGCACTCTGTCACTCTGTCTCTGTACCACACTCTGTCACTCTCTCTCTCTCTCTGTACCGCACTCTGTCACTCTCTCTCTCTCTGTACCGCACTCTGTCACTCTCTCTCTCTCTGTACCGCACTCTGTCACTCTCTCTCTCTGTACCGCACACTGTCACCTCTCTCTCTCTCTCTGTACCGCGCTCTGTCACTCCTCTCTCTCTCTCTGTACCGCACTCTGTCACTCTCTCTCTCTGTACCGCACTCTGTCACTCTCTCTCTCTGTACCGCACTCTGTCACTCTCTCTCTCTGTACCGCACTCTGTCACTCTCTCTCTCTGTACCGCACTCTGTCACTCTCTCTCTCTATACCGCACTCTGTCACTCTCTCTCTCTCTCTGTACCGCACTCTGTCACTCTCTCTCTCTGTACCGCACTCTGTCACTCTCTCTCTCTCTGTACCGCACTCTGTCACTCTGTCTCTGTACCACACTCTGTCACTCTCTCTCTCTCTCTGTACCGCACTCTGTCACTCTCTCTCTG
This sequence comes from Squalus acanthias, assembly GCA_030390025.1. Lineage (NCBI taxonomy): Eukaryota > Metazoa > Chordata > Chondrichthyes > Squaliformes > Squalidae > Squalus > Squalus acanthias. The sequence goes on along the minus strand of CM059430.1, from coordinate 72,057,300 downwards.
TACCGCACTCTGTCACTCTCTCTCTCTGTACCACACTCTGTCACTCGCTCTCTCTGTACCGCACTCTGTCACTCTCTCTCTCCGTACCGCACTCTGTCACTCTCTCTCTCTCTCTATCTGTACCGCACTCTGTCACTCTCTCTCTCTCTGTACCGCACTCTGTCACTCTCTCTCTCTGTACCGCACTCTGTCACTCTCTCTCTCTCTGCACCGCACTCTGTCACTCTCTCTCTGTACCGCACTCTGTCACTCTCTCTCTCTGTACCACACTCTGTCACTCGCTCTCTCTGTACCGCACTCTGTCACTCTCTCTCTCCGTACCGCACTCTGTCACTCTCTCTCTCTCTCTATCTGTACCGCACTCTGTCACTCTCTCTCTCTCTGTACCGCACTCTGTCACTCTCTCTCTCTGTACCGCACTCTGTCACTCTCTCTCTCTCTGCACCGCACTCTGTCACTCTCTCTCTCTGTACCACACTCTGTCACTCGCTCTCTCTGTACCGCACTCTGTCACTCTCTCTCTCTCTGTACCGCACTCTGTCACTCTCTCTCTCTGTACCGCACTCTGTCACTCTCTCTCTGTACCACACTCTGTCACTCTCTCTCTCTCTCTGTACCGCACTCTGTCACTCTCTCTCTCTCTGTACCGCACTCTGTCACTCTCTCTCTCTGTACCGCACTCTGTCACTCTCTCTCTCTCTGTACCGCACTCTGTCACTCTGTCTCTGTACCACACTCTGTCACTCTCTCTCTCTCTCCGTACCGCACTCTGTCACTCTCTCTCTCTCTGTACCGCACTCTGTCACTCTCTCTCTCTCTGTACCGCACTCTGTCAATCTCTCTCTCTCTCTGTACCGCACTCTGTCACTCTCTCTCTCTCTCTGTACCGCACTCTGTCACTCTCTCTCTGTACCGCACTCTGTCACTCTCGCTCTCTGTACCGCACTCTGTCACTCTCTCTCTCTGTACCGCACTCTGTCACTCTCTCTCTCTCTGTACCGCACTCTGTCACTCTGTCTCTGTACCACACACTGTCACTCTCTCTCTCTCTCTGTACCGCACTCTGTCACTCTCTCTCTCTGTACCGCACTCTGTCACTCTCTCTCTCTGTACCGCACTCTGTCACTCTCTCTCTCTCTGTACCGCACTCTGTCACTCTGTCTCTGTACCACACTCTGTCACTCTCTCTCTCTCTCTGTACCGCACTCTGTCACTCTCTCTCTCTCTGTACCGCACTCTGTCACTCTCTCTCTCTCTGTACCGCACTCTGTCACTCTCTCTCTCTGTACCGCACACTGTCACTCTCTCTCTCTCTTCTGTACCGCGCTCTGTCACTCTCTCTCTCTCTCTCTGTACCGCACTCTGTCACTCTCTCTCTCTGTACCGCACTCTGTCACTCTCTCTCTCTGTACCGCACTCTGTCACTCTCTCTCTCTGTACCGCACTCTGTCACTCTCTCTCTCTGTACCGCACTCTGTCCACTCTCTCTCTCTCTGTACCGCACTCTGTCACTCTCTCTCTCTCTGTACCGCACTCTGTCACTCTCTCTCTCTGTACCGCACTCTGTCACTCTCTCTCTCTATACCGCACTCTGTCACTCTCTCTCTCTCTCTGTACCGCACTCTGTCACTCTCTCTCTCTGTACCGCACTCTGTCACTCTCTCTCTCTCTGTACCGCACTCTGTCACTCTGTCTCTGTACCACACTCTGTCACTCTCTCTCTCTCTCTGTACCGCACTCTGTCACTCTCTCTCTGTACCGCACTCTGTCACTCTCTCTCTCTGTACCACACTCTGTCACTCGCTCTCTCTGTACCGCACTCTGTCACTCTCTCTCTCCGTACCGCACTCTGTCACTCTCTCTCTCTCTCTATCTGTACCGCACTCTGTCACTCTCTCTCTCTCTGTACCGCACTCTGTCACTCTCTCTCTCTGTACCGCACTCTGTCCACTCTCTCTCTCTCTGCACCGCACTCTGTCACTCTCTCTCTCTGTACCACACTCTGTCACTCGCTCTCTCTGTACCGCACTCTGTCACTCTCTCTCTCTCTGTACCGCACTCTGTCACTCTCTCTCTCTGTACCGCACTCTGTCACTCTCTCTCTGTACCACACTCTGTCACTCTCTCTCTCTCTCTGTACCGCACTCTGTCACTCTCTCTCTCTCTGTACCGCACTCTGTCACTCTCTCTCTCTGTACCGCACTCTGTCACTCTCTCTCTCTCTGTACCGCACTCTGTCACTCTGTCTCTGTACCACACTCTGTCACTCTCTCTCTCTCTCTGTACCGCACTCTGTCACTCTCTCTCTCTCTGTACCGCACTCTGTCACTCTCTCTCTCTCTGTACCGCACTCTGTCAATCTCTCTCTCTCTCTGTACCGCACTCTGTCACTCTCTCTCTCTCTCTGTACCGCTCTCTGTCACTCTCTCTCTGTACCGCACTCTGTCACTCTCGCTCTCTGTACCGCACTCTGTCACTCTCTCTCTCTGTACCGCACTCTGTCACTCTCTCTCTCTCTGTACCGCACTCTGTCACTCTGTCTCTGTACCACACTTCTGTCACTCTCTCTCTCTCTGTACCACACTCTGTCACTCTCTCTCTCTCTGTACCGCACTCTGTCACTCTCTCTCTCTGTACCACACACTGTCACTCTCTCTCTCTCTCTGTACCGCACTCTGTCACTCTCTCTCTCTCTGTACCACACTCTGTCACTCTCTCTCTCTCTCTGTATACTCCGCGCTCTGTCACTCTCTCTCTCTCTCTCTGTACCGCACTCTGTCACTCTCTCTCTCTGTACCACACTCTGTCACTCTCTCTCTGTACCGCACTCTGTCACTCTCTCTCTCTGTACCACACTCTGTCACTCTCTCTCTCTCTGTACCACACTCTGTCACTCTCTCTCTGTACCGCACTCTGTCACTCTCTCTCTCTGTACCGCACTCTGTCACTCTCTCTCTCTGTACCGCACTCTGTCACTCTCTCTCTCTCTGTACCACACTCTGTCACTCTCTCTCTGTACCGCACTCTGTCACTCTCTCTCTCTGTACCGCACTCTGTCACTCTCTCTCTCTCTGTACCGCACTCTGTCACTCTCTCTCTCTCTGTACCGCACTCTGTCACTCTCTCTCTCTGTACCGCACTCTGTCACTCTCTCTCTCTATACCGCACTCTGTCACTCTCTCTCTCTCTGTACCGCACTCTGTCACTCTCTCTCTCTGTACCACACTCTGTCACTCTCTCTCTCTCTCTGTACCGCACTCTGTCACTCTCTCTCTGTACCGCACTCTGTCACTCTCGCTCTCTGTACAGCACTCTGTCACTCTCTCTCTCTCTGTACCGCACTCTGTCACTCTGTCTCTGTACCACACTCTGTCACTCTCTCTCTCTCTCTGTACCGCACTCTGTCACTCTCTCTCTCTCTGTACCGCACTCTGTCACTCTCTCTCTCTCTGTACCGCACTCTGTCACTCTCTCTCTCTGTACCGCACACTGTCACTCTCTCTCTCTCTCTGTACCGCGCTCTGTCACTCTCTCTCTCTCTCTCTGTACCGCACTCTGTCACTCTCTCTCTCTGTACCGCACTCTGTCACTCTCTCTCTCTGTACCGCACTCTGTCACTCTCTCTCTCTGTACCGCACTCTGTCACTCTCTCTCTCTGTACCGCACTCTGTCACTCTCTCTCTCTATACCGCACTCTGTCACTCTCTCTCTCTCTCTGTACCGCACTCTGTCACTCTCTCTCTCTGTACCGCACTCTGTCACTCTCTCTCTCTCTGTACCGCACTCTGTCACTCTGTCTCTGTACCACACTCTGTCACTCTCTCTCTCTCTCGTGTACCGGCACGTCTGTCGACTCTCTTCTCTGTACCCGCACTCTGTCACTCTCTCTCTCTGTAACCACACTCTGTCACTTCGCTCTCTCTGTACCGGCACTCTGTCACTCTGCTCTCTCCGTACCGCACTCTGTCACTCTTCTCTCTCTCTATCTGTATCCGGTGCACTCTGTCACTCTCTCTCTCTCTGTACCGCACTCTGTCACCTCTCTCTCTGTAACGCACTCTGTCTCTCTCTCATCTCTCGCACCGAGACTCTTGTCACTCTCTCTGTACTCGCACTCTGTCACTCTCTCTCTCTGTACCACACTCTGTCACTCGCTCTCATCTGTACCGCACTCTGTTCACTCTCTCTTTCCGTTACCGCACTCTGTCAATCTCTCTCTCTCTCTATCTGTACCCGGCACTCTGTCACTCTCTCTCTCTCTGTAACCGCACCTCTGTCATCTCTCATCTCTCTGTACCCGCACGCTGTCACTCTCCCTCTCCTGCACCGCACTCTGTCACTTCTCTCTCTCTGTACCACACTCTTGTCACTCGCTCTCTCTGTACTCTGCACTCTGGGTCATCTCTCTCTCTCTGTACCGCACTCTGTCACTCTCACTCTTCTGGTACGCACTCTGTCTCTCTCTCTCTCTCTGTACCACACTCTGTCACTCTCTCTCTCTCTCTGTACCGCACTCTTGTCGACTCTCTCTCTCTCTGTACCGCACTCTGTCACTCTCTCTCTCTGTACCGCACTCTGTCACTCTCTCTCTCTCTGTACCGCACTCTGTCACTCTGTCTCTGTACCACACTCTGTCACTCTCTCTCTCTCTGTACCACACTCTGTCACTCTCTCTCTCTCTGTACCGCACTCTGTCACTCTCTCTCTCTGTACCACACACTGTCACTCTCTCTCTCTCTCTGTACCGCACTCTGTCACTCTCTCTCTCTCTGTACCACACTCTGTCACTCTCTCTCTCTCTCTGTACCGCGCTCTGTCACTCTCTCTCTCTCTCTCTGTACCGCACTCTGTCACTCTCTCTCTCTGTACCACACTCTGTCACTCTCTCTCTGTACCGCACTCTGTCACTCTCTCTCTCTGTACCACACTCTGTCACTCTCTCTCTCTCTGTACCACACTCTGTCACTCTCTCTCTGTACCGCACTCTGTCACTCTCTCTCTCTGTACCGCACTCTGTCACTCTCTCTCTCTGTACCGCACTCTGTCACTCTCTCTCTCTCTGTACCACACTCTGTCACTCTCTCTCTGTACCGCACTCTGTCACTCTCTCTCTCTGTACCGCACTCTGTCACTCTCTCTCTCTCTGTACCGCACTCTGTCACTCTCTCTCTCTCTGTACCGCACTCTGTCACTCTCTCTCTCTGTACCGCACTCTGTCACTCTCTCTCTCTATACCGCACTCTGTCACTCTCTCTCTCTCTGTACCGCACTCTGTCACTCTCTCTCTCTGTACCACACTCTGTCACTCTCTCTCTCTCTCTGTACCGCACTCTGTCACTCTCTCTCTGTACCGCACTCTGTCACTCTCGCTCTCTGTACAGCACTCTGTCACTCTCTCTCTCTCTGTACCGCACTCTGTCACTCTGTCTCTGTACCACACTCTGTCACTCTCTCTCTCTCTCTGTACCGCACTCTGTCACTCTCTCTCTCTCTGTACCGCACTCTGTCACTCTCTCTCTCTCTGTACCGCACTCTGTCACTCTCTCTCTCTGTACCGCACACTGTCACTCTCTCTCTCTCTCTGTACCGCGCTCTGTCACTCTCTTCCTTTTTTCCCCTCACTCTCTGTACCGCACTCTGTCACTCTCTCTCTCTGTACCTGCACTCTGTCACTCTCTCTCTCTGTACCGCACTCTGTCACTCTCTCTCTCTGTACCGCACTCTGTCACTCTCCTCTCTCTGTACCGCACTCTGTCACTCTCTCTCTCTATACCGCACTCTGTCACTCTCTCTCTCTCTCTGTACCGCACTCTGTCACTCTCTCTCTCTGTACCGCACTCTGTCACTCTCTCTCTCTCTGTACCGCACTCTGTCACTCTGTCTCTGTACCACACTCTGTCACTCTCTCTCTCTCTCTGTACCGCACTCTGTCACTCTCTCTCTGTACCGCACTCTGTCACTCTCTCTCTCTGTACCACACTCTGTCACTCTCTCTCTCTCTGTACCGCACTCTGTCACTCTCTCTCTCCGTACCGCACTCTGTCACTCTCTCTCTCTCTCTATCTGTACCGCACTCTGTCACTCTCTCTCTCTCTGTACCGCACTCTGTCACTCTCTCTCTCTGTACCGCACTCTGTCACTCTCTCTCTCTCTGCACCGCACTCTGTCACTCTCTCTCTGTACCGCACTCTGTCACTCTCTCTCTCTGTACCACACTCTGTCACTCGCTCTCTCTGTACCGCACTCTGTCACTCTCTCTCTCCGTACCGCACTCTGTCACTCTCTCTCTCTCTCTATCTGTACCGCACTCTGTCACTCTCTCTCTCTCTGTACCGCACTCTGTCACTCTCTCTCTCTGTACCGCACTCTGTCACTCTCTCTCTCTCTGCACCGCACTCTGTCACTCTCTCTCTCTGTACCACACTCTGTCACTCGCTCTCTCTGTACCGCACTCTGTCACTCTCTCTCTCTCTGTACCGCACTCTGTCACTCTCTCTCTCTGTACCGCACTCTGTCACTCTCTCTCTGTACCACACTCTGTCACTCTCTCTCTCTCTCTGTACCGCACTCTGTCACTCTCTCTCTCTCTGTACCGCACTCTGTCACTCTCTCTCTCTGTACCGCACTCTGTCACTCTCTCTCTCTCTGTACCGCACTCTGTCACTCTGTCTCTGTACCACACTCTGTCACTCTCTCTCTCTCTCTGTACCGCACTCTGTCACTCTCTCTCTCTCTGTACCGCACTCTGTCACTCTCTCTCTCTCTGTACCGCACTCTGTCAATCTCTCTCTCTCTCTGTACCGCACTCTGTCACTCTCTCTCTCTCTCTGTACCGCACTCTGTCACTCTCTCTCTCTGTACCGCACTCTGTCACTCTCTCTCTCTGTACCGCACTCTGTCACTCTCTCTCTCTCTGTACCGCACTCTGTCACTCTCTCTCTCTCTGTACCGCACTCTGTCACTCTCTCTCTCTGTACCGCACTCTGTCACTCTCTCTCTCTCTGTACCACACTCTGTCACTCTCTCTCTCTCTGTACCGCACTCTGTCACTCTCTCTCTCTCTGTACCGCACTCTGTCACTCTCTCTCTCTGTACCGCACACTGTCACTCTCTCTCTCTCTCTGTACCGCGCTCTGTCACTCTCTCTCTCTCTCTCTGTACCGCACTCTGTCACTCTCTCTCTCTGTACCGCACTCTGTCACTCTCTCTCTCTGTACCGCACTCTGTCACTCTCTCTCTCTGTACCGCACTCTGTCACTCTCTCTCTCTGTACCGCACTCTGTCACTCTCTCTCTCTCTGTACCGCACTCTGTCACTCTCTCTCTCTCTGTACCGCACTCTGTCACTCTCTCTCTCTGTACCGCACTCTGTCACTCTCTCTCTCTATACCGCACTCTGTCACTCTCTCTCTCTCTCTGTACCGCACTCTGTCACTCTCTCTCTCTGTACCGCACTCTGTCACTCTCTCTCTCTCTGTACCGCACTCTGTCACTCTGTCTCTGTACCACACTCTGTCACTCTCTCTCTCTCTCTGTACCGCACTCTGTCACTCTCTCTCTGTACCGCACTCTGTCACTCTCTCTCTCTGTACCACACTCTGTCACTCGCTCTCTCTGTACCGCACTCTGTCACTCTCTCTCTCCGTACCGCACTCTGTCACTCTCTCTCTCTCTCTATCTGTACCGCACTCTGTCACTCTCTCTCTCTCTGTACCGCACTCTGTCACTCTCTCTCTCTGTACCGCACTCTGTCACTCTCTCTCTCTCTGCACCGCACTCTGTCACTCTCTCTCTCTGTACCACACTCTGTCACTCGCTCTCTCTGTACCGCACTCTGTCACTCTCTCTCTCTGTACCGCACTCTGTCACTCTCTCTCTCTGTACCGCACTCTGTCACTCTCTCTCTGTACCACACTCTGTCACTCTCTCTCTCTCTCTGTACCGCACTCTGTCACTCTCTCTCTCTCTGTACCGCACTCTGTCACTCTCTCTCTCTGTACCGCACTCTGTCACTCTCTCTCTCTCTGTACCGCACTCTGTCACTCTGTCTCTGTACCACACTCTGTCACTCTCTCTCTCTCTCTGTACCGCACTCTGTCACTCTCTCTCTCTCTGTACCGCACTCTGTCACTCTCTCTCTCTCTGTACCGCACTCTGTCAATCTCTCTCTCTCTCTGTACCGCACTCTGTCACTCTCTCTCTCTCTCTGTACCGCACTCTGTCACTCTCTCTCTGTACCGCACTCTGTCACTCTCGCTCTCTGTACCGCACTCTGTCACTCTCTCTCTCTGTACCGCACTCTGTCACTCTCTCTCTCTCTGTACCGCACTCTGTCACTCTGTCTCTGTACCACACTCTGTCACTCTCTCTCTCTCTGTACCACACTCTGTCACTCTCTCTCTCTCTGTACGCACTCTGTCACTCTCTCTCTCTGTACCACACACTGTCACTCTCTCTCTCTCTCTGTACCGCACTCTGTCACTCTCTCTCTCTCTGTACCACACTCTGTCACTCTCTCTCTCTCTCTGTACCGCGCTCTGTCACTCTCTCTCTCTCTCTGTACCGCACTCTGTCACTCTCTCTCTCTGTACCACACTCTGTCACTCTCTCTCTGTACCGCACTCTGTCACTCTCTCTCTCTGTACCACACTCTGTCACTCTCTCTCTCTCTGTACCACACTCTGTCACTCTCTCTCTGTACCGCACTCTGTCACTCTCTCTCTCTGTACCGCACTCTGTCACTCTCTCTCTCTGTACCGCACTCTGTCACTCTCTCTCTCTCTGTACCACACTCTGTCACTCTCTCTCTGTACCGCACTCTGTCACTCTCTCTCTCTGTACCGCACTCTGTCACTCTCTCTCTCTCTGTACCGCACTCTGTCACTCTCTCTCTCTCTGTACCGCACTCTGTCACTCTCTCTCTCTGTACCGCACTCTGTCACTCTCTCTCTCTATACCGCACTCTGTCACTCTCTCTCTCTCTGTACCGCACTCTGTCACTCTCTCTCTCTGTACCACACTCTGTCACTCTCTCTCTCTCTCTGTACCGCACTCTGTCACTCTCTCTCTGTACCGCACTCTGTCACTCTCGCTCTCTGTACAGCACTCTGTCACTCTCTCTCTCTCTGTACCGCACTCTGTCACTCTGTCTCTGTACCACACTCTGTCACTCTCTCTCTCTCTCTGTACCGCACTCTGTCACTCTCTCTCTCTCTGTACCGCACTCTGTCACTCTCTCTCTCTCTGTACCGCACTCTGTCACTCTCTCTCTCTGTACCGCACACTGTCCACTCTCTCTCTCTCTCTGTACCGCGCTCTGTCACTCTCTCTCTCTCTCTCTGTACCGCACTCTGTCACTCTCTCTCTCTGTACCGCACTCTGTCACTCTCTCTCTCTGTACCGCACTCTGTCACTCTCTCTCTCTGTACCGCACTCTGTCACTCTCTCTCTCTGTACCGCACTCTGTCACTCTCTCTCTCTATACCGCACTCTGTCACTCTCTCTCTCTCTCTGTACCGCACTCTGTCACTCTCTCTCTCTGTACCGCACTCTGTCACTCTCTCTCTCTCTGTACCGCACTCTGTCACTCTGTCTCTGTACCACACTCTGTCACTCTCTCTCTCTCTCTGTACGCACTCTGTCACTCCTCTCTTTACCGCACTCTGTCACTCTCTCTCTCTGTACCACACTCTGTCACTCGCTCTCTCTGTACCGCACTCTGTCACTCTCTCTCTCTCCGTACCGCACTCTGTCACCTCTCTCTCTCTCTATCCTGTACCGCACTCTGTCACTACTCTCTCTCTCTGTACCGCACTCTGTCACTCTCTCTCTCTGTACCGCACTCTGTCACTCTCTCTCTCTCTGCACCGCACTCTGTCACTCTCTCTCTGTACCGCACTCTGTCACTCTCTCTCTCTGTACCACACTCTGTCACTCGCTCTCTCTGTACCGCACTCTGTCACTCTCTCTCTCCGTACCGCACTCTGTCACTCTCTCTCTCTCTCTATCTGTACCGCACTCTGTCACTCTCTCTCTCTCTGTACCGCACTCTGTCACTCTCTCTCTCTGTACCGCACTCTGTCACTCTCTCTCTCTCTGCACCGCACTCTGTCACTCTCTCTCCTGTACCACACTCTGTCACTCGCTCTCTCTGTACCGCACTCTGTCACTCTCTCTCTCTCTGTACGCACTCTGTCACTCTCTCTCTCTGTACCGCACTCTGTCACTCTCTCTCTGTACCACACTCTGTCACTCTCTCTCTCTCTCTCTGTACCGCACTCTGTCACTCTCTCTCTCTCTGTACCGCACTCTGTCACTCTCTCTCTCTGTACCGCACTCTGTCACTCTCTCTCTCTCTGTACCGCAACTCTGTCACTCTGTCTCTGTACCACACTCTGTCACTCTCTCTCTCTCTGTACCGCACTCTGTCACTCTCTCTCTCTCTGTACCGCACTCTGTCACTCTCTCTCTCTCTGTACCGCACTCTGTCAATCTCTCTCTCTCTCTGTACCGCACTCTGTCACTCTCTCTCTCTCTCTGTACCGCACTCTGGTCACTCTCTCTCTGTACCGCACTCTGTCACTCTCGCTCTCTGTACCGCACTCTGTCACTCTCTCTCTCTGTACCGCACTCTGTCACTCTCTCTCTCTCTGTACCGCACTCTGTCACTCTGTCTCTGTACCACACTCTGTCACTCTCTCTCTCTCTGTACCACACTCTGTCACTCTCTCTCTCTCTGTACCGCACTCTGTCACTCTCTCTCTCTGTACCACACACTGTCACTCTCTCTCTCTCTCTGTACCGCACTCTGTCACTCTCTCTCTCTGTACCGCACTCTGTCACTCTCTCTCTCTGTACCGCACTCTGTCACTCTCTCTCTCTCTGTACCGCACTCTGTCACTCTGTCTCTGTACCACACTCTGTCACTCTCTCTCTCTCTCTGTACCGCACTCTGTCACTCTCTCTCTCTCTGTACCGCACTCTGTCACTCTCTCTCTCTCTGTACCGCACTCTGTCACTCTCTCTCTCTGTACCGCACACTGTCACTCTCTCTCTCTCTCTGTACCGCGCTCTGTCACTCTCTCTCTCTCTCTCTGTACCGCACTCTGTCACTCTCTCTCTCTGTACCGCACTCTGTCACTCTCTCTCTCTGTACCGCACTCTGTCACTCTCTCTCTCTGTACCGCACTCTGTCACTCTCTCTCTCTGTACCGCACTCTGTCACTCTCTCTCTCTCTGTACCGCACTCTGTCACTCTCTCTCTCTCTGTACCGCACTCTGTCACTCTCTCTCTCTGTACCGCACTCTGTCACTCTCTCTCTCTATACCGCACTCTGTCACTCTCTCTCTCTCTCTGTACCGCACTCTGTCACTCTCTCTCTCTGTACCGCATCTCTGTCACTCTCTCTCTCTCTGTACCGCACTCTGTCACTCTGTCTCTGTACCACACTCTGTCACTCTCTCTCTCTCCTGTACCGCACTCTGTCACTCTCTCTCTGTACCGCACTCTGTCACTCCTCTCTCTGTACCACACTCTGTCACTCGCTCTCTCTGTACCGCACTCTGTCACTCTCTCTCTCCGTACCGCACTCTGTCACTCTCTCTCTCTCTCTATCTGTACCGCACTCTGTCACTCTCTCTCTCTCTGTACCGCACTCTGTCACTCTCTCTCTCTGTACCGCACTCTGTCACTCTCTCTCTCTCTGTACCGCACTCTGTCACTCTCTCTCTCTGTACCACACTCTGTCACTCGCTCTCTCTGTACCGCACTCTGTCACTCTCTCTCTCTCTGTACCGCACTCTGTCACTCTCTCTCTCTGTACCGCACTCTGTCACTCTCTCTCTGTACCACACTCTGTCACTCTCTCTCTCTCTCTGTACCGCACTCTGTCACTCTCTCTCTCTCTGTACCGCACTCTGTCACTCTCTCTCTCTGTACCGCACTCTGTCACTCTCTCTCTCTCTGTACCGCACTCTGTCACTCTGTCTCTGTACCACACTCTGTCACTCTCTCTCTCTCTCTGTACCGCACTCTGTCACTCTCTCTCTCTGCTGTACCGCACTCTGTCACTCTCTCTCTCTCTGTACCGCACTCTGTCAATCTCTCTCTCTCTCTGTACCGCACTCTGTCACTCTCTCTCTCTCTCTGTACCGCACTCTGTCACTCTCTCTCTGTACCGCACTCTGTCACTCTCGCTCTCTGTACCGCACTCTGTCACTCTCTCTCTCTGTACCGCACTCTGTCACTCTCTCTCTCTCTGTACCGCACTCTGTCACTCTGTCTCTGTACACACTCTGTCACTCTCTCTCTCTCTCTGTACCACACTCTGTCACTCTCTCTCTCTCTGTACCGCACTCTGTCACTCTCTCTCTCTGTACCGCACTCTGTCTCTCTCTCTCTCTCTCTGTACCGCACTCTGTCACTCTCTCTCTCTCTGTACCACACTCTGTCACTCTCTCTCTCTCTCTGTACCGCGCTCTGTCACTCTCTCTCTCTCTCTCTGTACCGCACTCTGTCACTCTCTCTCTCTGTACCACACTCTGTCACTCTCTCTCTGTACCGCACTCTGTCACTCTCTCTCTCTGTACCACACTCTGTCACTCTCTCTCTCTCTGTACCACACTCTGTCACTCTCTCTCTGTACCGCACTCTGTCACTCTCTCTCTCTGTACCGCACTCTGTCACTCTCTCTCTCTGTACCGCACTCTGTCACTCTCTCTCTCTCTGTACCACACTCTGTCACTCTCTCTCTGTACCGCACTCTGTCACTCTCTCTCTCTGTACCGCACTCTGTCACTCTCTCTCTCTCTGTACCGCACTCTGTCACTCTCTCTCTCTCTGTACCGCACTCTGTCACTCTCTCTCTCTGTACCGCACTCTGTCACTCTCTCTCTCTATACCGCACTCTGTCACTCTCTCTCTCTCTGTACCGCACTCTGTCACTCTCTCTCTCTGTACCACACTCTGTCACTCTCTCTCTCTCTCTGTACCGCACTCTGTCACTCTCTCTCTGTACCGCACTCTGTCACTCTCGCTCTCTGTACAGCACTCTGTCACTCTCTCTCTCTCTGTACCGCACTCTGTCACTCTGTCTCTGTACCACACTCTGTCACTCTCTCTCTCTCTCTGTACCGCACTCTGTCACTCTCTCTCTGTACCGCACTCTGTCACTCTCTCTCTCTGTACCACACTCTGTCACTCTCTCTCTCTGTACCGCACTCTGTCACTCTCTCTCTCTCTGTACCGCACTCTGTCACTCTCTCTCTCTGTACCGCACTCTGTCACTCTCTCTCTGTACCACACTCTGTCACTCTCTCTCTCTCTCTGTACCGCACTCTGTCACTCTCTCTCTCTGTACCGCACTCTGTCACTCTCTCTCTCTGTACCGCACTCTGTCACTCTCTCTCTCTCTGTACCGCACTCTGTCACTCTGTCTCTGTACCACACTCTGTCACTCTCTCTCTCTCTCTGTACCGCACTCTGTCACTCTCTCTCTCTCTGTACCGCACTCTGTCACTCTCTCTCTCTCTGTACCGCACTCTGTCAATCTCTCTCTCTCTGTACCGCACTCTGTCACTCTCTCTCTCTGTACCGACTCTGTCACTCTCTCTCTCTCTCTGTACCGCACTCTGTCACACTCTCTCTCTCTGTACCACACACTGTCACTCTCTCCTCTCTCTCTGTACCGCGCTCTGTCACTCCTCTCTCTCTCTCTGTACCGCACTCTGTCACTCTCTCTCTCTGTACCGCACTCTGTCCACTCTCTCTCTCTGTACCGCACTCTGTCACTCTCTCTCTCGGTACAGCACTCTGTCACTCTCTCTCTCTGTACCGCACTCATGGCACTCTCTCTCTCTCTGTACCGCACTCTGTCCACTCTCTCTCTCTCTGTACCGCAACTCTGTCACTCTCTCTCTCTGTACCGCACTCTGTCACTCTCTCTCTCTATACGCACTCTGTCACTCTCTCTCTCTCTCTGTACCGCACTCTGTCACTCTCTCTCTCTGTACCGCACTCTGTCACTCTCTCTCTCTCTGTACCGCACTCTGTCACTCTGTCTCTGTACCACACTCTGTCACTCTCTCTCTCTATCTGTACCGCACTCTGTCACTCTCTCTCTCTCTGTACCGCACTCTGTCACTCTCTCTCTCTCTGTACCGCACTCTGTCAATCTCTCTCTCTCTGTACCGCACTCTGTCACTCTCTCTCTCTGTACCGCACACTGTCACTCTCTCTCTCTCTCTGTACCGCACTCTGTCACTCTCTCTCTCTCTGTACCACACTCTGTCACTCTCTCTCTCTCTCTGTACCGCGCTCTGTCACTCTCTCTCTCTCTCTCTGTACCGCACTCTGTCACTCTCTCTCTCTGTACCGCACTCTGTCACTCTCTCTCTCTGTACCGCACTCTGTCACTCTCTCTCTCTGTACCGCACTCTGTCACTCTCTCTCTCTCTGTACCGCACTCTGTCACTCTCTCTCTCTCTGTACCGCACTCTGTCACTCTCTCTCTCTGTACCGCACTCTGTCACTCTCTCTCTCTATACCGCACTCTGTCACTCTCTCTCTCTCTCTGTACCGCACTCTGTCACTCTCTCTCTCTGTACCGCACTCTGTCACTCTCTCTCTCTGTACCGCACTCTGTCACTCTGTCTCTGTACCACACTCTGTCACTCTCTCTCTCTCTGTACCGCACTCTGTCACTCTCTCTCTGTACCGCACTCTGTCACTCTCTCTCTCTGTACCACACTCTGTCACTCGCTCTCTCTGTACCGCACTCTGTCACTCTCTCTCTCCGTACCGCACTCTGTCACTCTCTCTCTCTCTCTATCTGTACCGCACTCTGTCACTCTCTCTCTCTCTGTACCGCACTCTGTCACTCTCTCTCTCTGTACCGCACTCTGTCACTCTCTCTCTCTCTGTACCGCACTCTGTCACTCTCTCTCTCTCTGTACCGCACTCTGTCACTCTCTCTCTCTCTGTACCGCACTCTGTCACTCTCTCTCTCTGTACCGCACTCTGTCACTCTCTCTCTCTATACCGCATCCTGTCACTCTCTCTCTCTCTGTACCGCACTCTGTCACTCTCTCTCTGTACCACACTCTGTCACTCTCTCTCTCTCTCTGTACCGCACTCTGTCACTCTCTCTCTGTACCGCACTCTGTCACTCTCGCTCTCTGTACCGCACTCTGTCACTCTCTCTCTCTGTACCGCACTCTGTCACTCTCTCTCTCTCTGTACCGCACTCTGTCACTCTGTCTCTGTACCACACTCTGTCACTCTCTCTCTCTCTCTGTACCGCACTCTGTCACTCTCTCTCTCTCTGTACCGCACTCTGTCACTCTCTCTCTCTCTGTACCGCACTCTGTCAATCTCTCTCTCTCTCTGTACCGCACTCTGTCACTCTCTCTCTCTCTCTGTACCGCACTCTGTCACTCTCTCTCTGTACCGCACTCTGTCACTCTCGCTCTCTGTACCGCACTCTGTCACTCTCTCTCTCTGTACCGCACTCTGTCACTCTCTCTCTCTCTGTACCGCACTCTGTCACTCTGTCTCTGTACCACACTCTGTCACTCTCTCTCTCTGTACCGCACTCTGTCACTCTCTCTCTCTGTACCGCACTCTGTCACTCTCTCTCTCTCTGTACCACACTCTGTCACTCTCTCTCTGTACCGCACTCTGTCACTCTCTCTTCTCTGTACCGCACTCTGTCACTCTCTCTCTCTCTGTACCGCACTCTGTCACTCTCTCTCTCTCTGTACGCACTCTGTCACTCTCTCTCTCTGTACCGCACTCTGTCACTCTCTCTCTCTATACCGCACTCTGTCACTCTCTCTCTCTCTGTACCGCACTCTGTCACTCTCTCTCTGTACCACACTCTGTCACCTCTCTCTCTCTCTGTACCGCACTCTGTCACTCTCTCTCTGTACCGCACTCTGTCACTCTCGCTCTCTGTACCGCACTCTGTCACTCTCTCTCTCTCTGTACCGCACTCTGTCACTCTGTCTCTGTACCACACTCTGTCACTCTCTCTCTCTCTCTGTACCGCACTCTGGTCACTCTCTCTCTGTACCGCACTCTGTCACTCTCTCTCTCTGTACCACACTCTGTCACTCTCTCTCTCTGTACCGCACTCTGTCACTCTCTCTCTCTCTGTAACCGCACTCTGTCACTCTCTCTCTCTGTACCGCACTCTGTCACTCTCTCTCTGTACCACACTCTGTCACTCTCTCTCTCTCTCTGTACCGCACTCTGTCACTCTCTCTCTCTGTACCGCACTCTGTCACTCTCTCTCTCTGTACCGCACTCTGTCACTCTCTCTCTCTCTGTACCGCATCTGTCACTCTGTCTCTGTACCACACTCTGTCACTCTCTCTCTCTCTCTGTACCGCACTCTGTCACTCTCTCTCTCTCTGTACCACACTCTGTCACTCTCTCTCTCTGTACCGCACTCTGTCAATCTCTCTCTCTCTGTACCGCACTCTGTCACTCTCTCTCTCTGTCCGCACACTGTCACTCTCTCTCTCTCTCTGTACCGCACTCTGTCACTCTCTCTCTCTCTGTACCGCACTCTGTCACTCTCTCTCTCTCTCTGTACCGCGCTCTGTCACTCTCTCTCTCTTCTGTACCGCCTCTGTCACCTCTCTCTCTGTACCGCACTCTGTCACTCTCTCTCTCTGTACCGCACTCTGTCACTCTCTCTCTCTGTACCGCACTCTGTCACTCTCTCTCTCTGTACCGCACTCTGTCACTCTCTCTCTCTGTACCGCACTCTGTCACTCTCTCTCTCTCTGTACCGCACTCTGTCACTCTCTCTCTCTCTGTACCGCACTCTGTCACTCTCTCTCTCTGTACCGCACTCTGTCACTCTCTCTCTCTATACCGCACTCTGTCACTCTCTCTCTCTCTCTGTACCGCACTCTGTCACTCTCTCTCTCTGTACCGCACTCTGTCACTCTCTCTCTCTCTGTACCGCACTCTGTCACTCTGTCTCTGTACCACACTCTGTCACTCTCTCTCTCTCTCTGTACCGCACTCTGTCACTCTCTCTCTGTACCGCACTCTGTCACTCTCTCTCTCTGTACCACACTCTGTCACTCGCTCTCTCTGTACCGCACTCTGTCACTCTCTCTCTCCGTACCGCACTCTGTCACTCTCTCTCTCTCTCTATCTGTACCGCACTCTGTCACTCTCTCTCTCTCTGTACCGCACTCTGTCACTCTCTCTCTCTGTACCGCACTCTGTCACTCTCTCTCTCTCTGTACCGCACTCTGTCACTCTCTCTCTCTGTACCACACTCTGTCACTCGCTCTCTCTGTACCGCACTCTGTCACTCTCTCTCTCTCTGTACCGCACTCTGTCACTCTCTCTCTCTGTACCGCACTCTGTCACTCTCTCTCTGTACACACTCTGTCACTCTCTCTCTCTCTGTACCGCACTCTGTCACTCTCTCTCTCTCTGTACCGCACTCTGTCACTCTCTCTCTCTGTACCGCACTCTGTCACTCTCCTCTCTCTCTGTACCGCACTCTGTCACTCTGTCTCTGTACCACACTCTGTCACTCTCTCTCTCTCTCTGTACCGCACTCTGTCACTCTCTCTCTCTCTGTACCGCACTCTGTCACTCTCTCTCTCTCTGTACCGCACTCTGTCAATCTCTCTCTCTCTCTGTACCGCACTCTGTCACTCTCTCTCTCTCTCTGTACCGCACTCTGTCACTCTCTCTCTGTACCGCACTCTGTCACTCTCGCTCTCTGTACCGCACTCTGTCACTCTCTCTCTCTGTACCGCACTCTGTCACTCTCTCTCTCTCTGTACCGCACTCTGTCACTCTGTCTCTGTACCACACTCTGTCACTCTCTCTCTCTCTCTGTACCGCACTCTGTCACTCTCTCTCTCTCTGTACCGCACTCTGTCACTCTCTCTCTCTGTACCGCACACTGTCACTCTCTCTATCTCTCTGTACCGCACTCTGTCACTCTCTCTCTCTCTGTACCACACTCTGTCACTCTCTCTCTCTCTCTGTACCGCGCTCTGTCACTCTCTCTCTCTCTCTCTGTACCGCACTCTGTCACTCTCTCTCTCTGTACCACACTCTGTCACTCTCTCTCTGTACCGCACTCTGTCACTCTCTCTCTCTGTACCACACTCTGTCACTCTCTCTCTCTCTGTACCACACTCTGTCACTCTCTCTCTGTACCGCACTCTGTCACTCTCTCTCTCTGTACCGCACTCTGTCACTCTCTCTCTCTGTACCGCACTCTGTCACTCTCTCTCTCTCTGTACCACACTCTGTCACTCTCTCTCTGTACCGCACTCTGTCACTCTCTCTCTCTGTACCGCACTCTGTCACTCTCTCTCTCTCTGTACCGCACTCTGTCACTCTCTCTCTCTCTGTACCGCACTCTGTCACTCTCTCTCTCTGTACCGCACTCTGTCACTCTCTCTCTCTCTGTACCGCACTCTGTCACTCTCTCTCTCTCTGTACCGCACTCTGTCACTCTCTCTCTCTGTACCGCACTCTGTCACTCTCTCTCTCTATACCGCACTCTGTCACTCTCTCTCTCTCTCTGTACCGCACTCTGTCACTCTCTCTCTCTGTACCGCACTCTGTCACTCTCTCTCTCTCTGTACCGCACTCTGTCACTCTGTCTCTGTACCACACTCTGTCACTCTCTCTCTCTATCTGTACCGCACTCTGTCACTCTCTCTCTCTCTGTACCGCACTCTGTCACTCTCTCTCTCTCTGTACCGCACTCTGTCAATCTCTCTCTCTCTGTACCGCACTCTGTCACTCTCTCTCTCTGTACCGCACACTGTCACTCTCTCTCTCTCTCTGTACCGCACTCTGTCACTCTCTCTCTCTCTGTACCACACTCTGTCACTCTCTCTCTCTCTCTCTGTACCGCACTCTGTCACTCTCTCTCTCTGTACCGCACTCTGTCACTCTCTCTCTCTGTACCGCACTCTGTCACTCTCTCTCTCTGTACCGCACTCTGTCACTCTCTCTCTCTGTACCGCACTCTGTCACTCTCTCTCTCTCTGTACCGCACTCTGTCACTCTCTCTCTCTCTGTACCGCACTCTGTCACTCTCTCTCTCTGTACCGCACTCTGTCACTCTCTCTCTCTATACCGCACTCTGTCACTCTCTCTCTCTCTCTGTACCGCACTCTGTCACTCTCTCTCTCTGTACCGCACTCTGTCACTCTCTCTCTCTGTACCGCACTCTGTCACTCTGTCTCTGTACCACACTCTGTCACTCTCTCTCTCTCTCTGTACCGCACTCTGTCACTCTCTCTCTGTACCGCACTCTGTCACTCTCTCTCTCTGTACCACACTCTGTCACTCGCTCTCTCTGTACCGCACTCTGTCACTCTCTCTCTCCGTACCGCACTCTGTCACTCTCTCTCTCTCTCTATCTGTACCGCACTCTGTCACTCTCTCTCTCTCTGTACCGCACTCTGTCACTCTCTCTCTCTGTACCGCACTCTGTCACTCTCTCTCTGTACCGCACTCTGTCACTCTCGCTCTCTGTACCGCACTCTGTCACTCTCTCTCTCTGTACCGCACTCTGTCACTCTCTCTCTCTCTGTACCGCACTCTGTCACTCTCTCTCTCTCTGTACCGCACTCTGTCACTCTCTCTCTCTCTGTACCGCACTCTGTCAATCTCTCTCTCTCTCTGTACCGCACTCTGTCACTCTCTCTCTCTCTCTGTACCGCACTCTGTCACTCTCTCTCTGTACCGCACTCTGTCACTCTCGCTCTCTGTACCGCACTCTGTCACTCTCTCTCTCTGTACCGCACTCTGTCACTCTCTCTCTCTCTGTACCGCACTCTGTCACTCTGTCTCTGTACCACACTCTGTCACTCTCTCTCTCTCTCTGTACCGCACTCTGTCACTCTCTCTCTCTCTGTACCGCACTCTGTCACTCTCTCTCTCTGTACCGCACACTGTCACTCTCTCTCTCTCTCTGTACCGCACTCTGTCACTCTCTCTCTCTCTGTACCACACTCTGTCACTCTCTCTCTCTCTCTGTACCGCGCTCTGTCACTCTCTCTCTCGCTGTATCGCACTCTGTCACTCTCTCTCTCTGTACCGCACACTGTCACTCTCTCTCTCTCTCTGTACCGCGCTCTGTCACTCTCTCTCTCTCTCTGTACCGCACTCTGTCACTCTCTCTCTCTGTTCCACACTCTGTCACTCTCTCTCTGTACCGCACTCTGTCACTCTCTCTCTCTGTACCACACTCTGTCACTCTCTCTCTCTCTGTACCACACTCTGTCACTCTCTCTCTGACCGCACTCTGTCACTCTCTCTCTCTGTACCGCACTCTGTCACTCTCTCTCTCTGTACCGGCACTCTGTCACTCTCTCTCTCTGTACCACACTCTGTCACTCTCTCTCTGTACCGCACTCTGTCACTCTCTCTCTCTGTACCGCACTCTGTCACTCTCTCTCTCTCTGTACCGCACTCTGTCACTCTCTCTCTCTCTCTGTACCGCACTCTGTCACTCTCTCTCTCTGTACCGCACTCTGTCACTCTCTCTCTCTATACCGCACTCTGTCACTCTCTCTCTCTCTGTACCGCACTCTGTCACTCTCTCTCTGTACCACACTCTGTCACTCTCTCTCTCTCTGTACCGCCGCTCTGTCACTCTCTCTCTGTACCGCACTCTGTCACTCTCGCTCTCTGTACAGCACTCTGTCACTCTCTCTCTCTCTGTACCGCACTCTGTCACTCTGTCTCTGTACCACACTCTCTGTCACTCTCTCTCTCTCTCTGTACCGCACTCTGTCACTCTCTCTCTGTACCGCACTCTGTCACTCTCTCTCTCTGTACCACACTCTGTCACTCGCTCTCTCGTACCGCACTCTGTCACTCTCTCTCTCTCTGTACCGCACTCTGTCACTCTCTCTCTCTGTACCGCACTCTGTCACTCTCTCTCTGTACCACACTCTGTCACTCTCTCTCTCTCTCTGTACCGCACTCTGTCACTCTCTCTCTCTGTACCGCACTCTGTCACTCTCTCTCTCTGTACCGCACTCTGTCACTCTCTCTCTCTCTGTACCGCACTCTGTCCACTCTGTCCTCTGTACCACACTCTGTCACTCTCTCTCTCTCTCTGTACCTGCACTCTGTCACTCTCTCTCTCTCTGTACCGCACTCTGTCACTCTCTCTCTCTCTGTACCGCACTCTGTCACTCTCTCTCTCTGTACCGCACACTGTCACTCTCTCTCTCTCTCTGTACCGCGCTCTGTCACTCACTCTCTCTCTCTCTGTACCGCACTCTGTCACTCTCTCTCTCTGTACCGCACTCTGTCACTCTCTCTCTCTGTACCGCACTCTGTCACTCTCTCTCTCTGTACCGCACTCTGTCACTCTCTCTCTCTGTACCGCACTCTTTCACTCTCTCTCTCTCTGTACCGCACTCTGTCACTCTCTCTCTCTCTGTACCGCACTCTGTCACTCTCTCTCTCTGTACCGCACTCTGTCACTCTCTCTCTCTATACCGCACTCTGTCACTCTCTCTCTCTCTCTGTACCGCACTCTGTCACTCTCTCTCTCTGTACCGCACTCTGTCACTCTCTCTCTCTCTGTACCGCACTCTGTCACTCTGTCTCTGTACCACACTCTGTCACTCTCTCTCTCTCTCTGTACCGCACTCTGTCACTCTCTCTCTGTACCGCACTCTGTCACTCTCTCTCTCTGTACCACACTCTGTCACTCGCTCTCTCTGTACCGCACTCTGTCACTCTCTCTCTCCGTACCGCACTCTGTCACTCTCTCTCTCTCTCTATCTGTACCGCACTCTGTCACTCTCTCTCTCTCTGTACCGCACTCTGTCACTCTCTCTCTCTGTACCGCACTCTGTCACTCTCTCTCTCTCTGTACCGCACTCTGTCACTCTCTCTCTCTGTACCACACTCTGTCACTCGCTCTCTCTGTACCGCACTCTGTCACTCTCTCTCTCTCTGTACCGCACTCTGTCACTCTCTCTCTCTGTACCGCACTCTGTCACTCTCTCTCTGTACCACACTCTGTCACTCTCTCTCTCTCTCTGTACCGCACTCTGTCACTCTCTCTCTCTCTGTACCGCACTCTGTCACTCTCTCTCTCTGTACCGCACTCTGTCACTCTCTCTCTCTCTGTACCGCACTCTGTCACTCTGTCTCTGTACCACACTCTGTCACTCTCTCTCTCTCTCTGTACCGCACTCTGTCACTCTCTCTCTCTCTGTACCGCACTCTGTCACTCTCTCTCTCTCTGTACCGCACTCTGTCAATCTCTCTCTCTCTCTGTACCGCACTCTGTCACTCTCTCTCTCTCTCTGTACCGCACTCTGTCACTCTCTCTCTGTACCGCACTCTGTCACTCTCGCTCTCTGTACCGCACTCTGTCACTCTCTCTCTCTGTACCGCACTCTGTCACTCTCTCTCTCTCTGTACCGCACTCTGTCACTCTGTCTCTGTACCACACTCTGTCACTCTCTCTCTCTCTCTGTACCACACTCTGTCACTCTCTCTCTCTCTGTACCGCACTCTGTCACTCTCTCTCTCTGTACCACACACTGTCACTCTCTCTCTCTCTCTGTACCGCACTCTGTCACTCTCTCTCTCTCTGTACCACACTCTGTCACTCTCTCTCTCTCTCTGTACCGCGCTCTGTCACTCTCTCTCTCTCTCTCTGTACCGCACTCTGTCACTCTCTCTCTCTGTACCACACTCTGTCACTCTCTCTCTGTACCGCACTCTGTCACTCTCTCTCTCTGTACCACACTCTGTCACTCTCTCTCTCTCTGTACCACACTCTGTCACTCTCTCTCTGTACCGCACTCTGTCACTCTCTCTCTCTGTACCGCACTCTGTCACTCTCTCTCTCTGTACCGCACTCTGTCACTCTCTCTCTCTCTGTACCACACTCTGTCACTCTCTCTCTGTACCGCACTCTGTCACTCTCTCTCTCTGTACCGCACTCTGTCACTCTCTCTCTCTCTGTACCGCACTCTGTCACTCTCTCTCTCTCTGTACCGCACTCTGTCACTCTCTCTCTCTGTACCGCACTCTGTCACTCTCTCTCTCTATACCGCACTCTGTCACTCTCTCTCTCTCTGTACCGCACTCTGTCACTCTCTCTCTGTACCACACTCTGTCACTCTCTCTCTCTCTCTGTACCGCACTCTGTCACTCTCTCTCTGTACCGCACTCTGTCACTCTCGCTCTCTGTACAGCACTCTGTCACTCTCTCTCTCTCTGTACCGCACTCTGTCACTCTGTCTCTGTACCACACTCTGTCACTCTCTCTCTCTCTCTGTACCGCACTCTGTCACTCTCTCTCTGTACCGCACTCTGTCACTCTCTCTCTCTGTACCACACTCTGTCACTCTCTCTCTCTGTACCGCACTCTGTCACTCTCTCTCTCTCTGTACCGCACTCTGTCACTCTCTCTCTCTGTACCGCACTCTGTCACTCTCTCTCTGTACCACACTCTGTCACTCTCTCTCTCTCTCTGTACCGCACTCTGTCACTCTCTCTCTCTGTACCGCACTCTGTCACTCTCTCTCTCTGTACCGCACTCTGTCACTCTCTCTCTCTCTGTACCGCACTCTGTCACTCTGTCTCTGTACCACACTCTGTCACTCTCTCTCTCTCTCTGTACCGCACTCTGTCACTCTCTCTCTCTCTGTACCGCACTCTGTCACTCTCTCTCTCTCTGTACCGCACTCTGTCAATCTCTCTCTCTCTGTACCGCACTCTGTCACTCTCTCTCTCTGTACCGCACACTGTCACTCTCTCTCTCTCTCTGTACCGCACTCTGTCACTCTCTCTCTCTCTGTACCACACTCTGTCACTCTCTCTCTCTCTCTGTACCGCGCTCTGTCACTCTCTCTCTCTCTCTCTGTACCGCACTCTGTCACTCTCTCTCTCTGTACCGCACTCTGTCACTCTCTCTCTCTGTACCGCACTCTGTCACTCTCTCTCTCTGTACCGCACTCTGTCACTCTCTCTCTCTGTACCGCACTCTGTCACTCTCTCTCTCTCTGTACCGCACTCTGTCACTCTCTCTCTCTCTGTACCGCACTCTGTCACTCTCTCTCTCTGTACCGCACTCTGTCACTCTCTCTCTCTATACCGCACTCTGTCACTCTCTCTCTCTGTACCGCACTCTGTCACTCTCTCTCTCTGTACCGCACTCTGTCACTCTCTCTCTCTCTGTACCGCACTCTGTCACTCTGTCTCTGTACCACACTCTGTCACTCTCTCTCTCTATCTGTACCGCACTCTGTCACTCTCTCTCTCTCTGTACCGCACTCTGTCACTCTCTCTCTCTCTGTACCGCACTCTGTCAATCTCTCTCTCTCTGTACCGCACTCTGTCACTCTCTCTCTCTGTACCGCACACTGTCACTCTCTCTCTCTCTCTGTACCGCACTCTGTCACTCTCTCTCTCTCTGTACCACACTCTGTCACTCTCTCTCTCTCTCTGTACCGCGCTCTGTCACTCTCTCTCTCTCTCTCTGTACCGCACTCTGTCACTCTCTCTCTCTGTACCGCACTCTGTCACTCTCTCTCTCTGTACCGCACTCTGTCACTCTCTCTCTCTGTACCGCACTCTGTCACTCTCTCTCTCTCTGTACCGCACTCTGTCACTCTCTCTCTCTCTGTACCGCACTCTGTCACTCTCTCTCTCTGTACCGCACTCTGTCACTCTCTCTCTCTATACCGCACTCTGTCACTCTCTCTCTCTCTCTGTACCGCACTCTGTCACTCTCTCTCTCTCTGTACCGCACTCTGTCACTCTCTCTCTCTCTGTACCGCACTCTGTCACTCTCTCTCTCTGTACCGCACACTGTCACTCTCTCTCTCTCTCTGTACCGCGCTCTGTCACTCACTCTCTCTCTCTCTGTACCGCACTCTGTCACTCTCTCTCTCTGTACCGCACTCTGTCACTCTCTCTCTCTGTACCGCACTCTGTCACTCTCTCTCTCTGTACCGCACTCTGTCACTCTCTCTCTCTGTACCGCACTCTGTCACTCTCTCTCTCTCTGTACCGCACTCTGTCACTCTCTCTCTCTCTGTACCGCACTCTGTCACTCTCTCTCTCTGTACCGCACTCTGTCACTCTCTCTCTCTATACCGCACTCTGTCACTCTCTCTCTCTCTCTGTACCGCACTCTGTCACTCTCTCTCTCTGTACCGCACTCTGTCACTCTCTCTCTCTCTGTACCGCACTCTGTCACTCTGTCTCTGTACCACACTCTGTCACTCTCTCTCTCTCTCTGTACCGCACTCTGTCACTCTCTCTCTGTACCGCACTCTGTCACTCTCTCTCTCTGTACCACACTCTGTCACTCGCTCTCTCTGTACCGCACTCTGTCACTCTCTCTCTCCGTACCGCACTCTGTCACTCTCTCTCTCTCTCTATCTGTACCGCACTCTGTCACTCTCTCTCTCTCTGTACCGCACTCTGTCACTCTCTCTCTCTCTGTACCGCACTCTGTCAATCTCTCTCTCTCTCTGTACCGCACTCTGTCACTCTCTCTCTCTCTCTGTACCGCACTCTGTCACTCTCTCTCTGTACCGCACTCTGTCACTCTCGCTCTCTGTACCGCACTCTGTCACTCTCTCTCTCTGTACCGCACTCTGTCACTCTCTCTCTCATCTGTACCGGCACTCTGGTCACTCTCTCTCTGTACCACACTCTGTCACTCTCAACTCTCTCTATCTGTACACGCTCTCTGTCGCACTCTCTCTTCTGTACCGCAGCTCTGTCACTCTCAGCTCTGTACCGGCACTCTTCACTCTTCTCTCGTACCGCACTCGGTCACTCGGTCTTCTCTCTCATCTGTACCGCACGCTGTCCCTCGGTCTCTGTAGCTAGCACTCTGTCCTCTCTCTCTCTCTGGTACCGCACTCTGTCACTCTCTCTCTCTCTGTACCGCACTCTGTCACTCTCGTCTCTCTCTGTACCGCACTCTGTCAATCTCTCTCTCTCTGTACCGCACTCTGTCCACCTCTCTCTCTCTGTTACTCTGCACTCTGTCATCGTCTCTCTCTATACCGCATCTCTCTCTCTCTCGTCTCTGTACCGCACTCTGGCACTGCTCTCGTCTCTGTACAGCACTCTGTCAATCTCTCTCTCTCTCTGTACCGCACTCTGGCACTCTCTCTCTGTACCGGCACTCTGTCATCTCTCTCGCTCTCTGTACCGCACTCTGTCACTCTCTCTCTCTGTACCGCACTCTGTCACTCTCTCTCTCTCTGTACCCACTCTGTCACTCTCTCTCTGTACCGCACTCTGTCACTCTCTCTCTCTGTACCGCACTCTGTCACTCTCTCTCTCTCTGTACCGCACTCTGTCACTCTCTCTCTCTCTGTACCGCACTCTGTCACTCTCTCTCTCTGTACCGCACTCTGTCACTCTCTCTCTCTCTATACCGCACTCTGTCACTCTCTCTCTCTCTGTACCGCACTCTGTCCACTCTCTCTCTGTACACACTCTGTCACTCTCTCTCTCTCTCTGTACCGCACTCTGTCACTCTCTCTCTGTACCGCACTCTGTCACTCTCGCTCTCTGTACAGCACTCTGTCACTCTCTCTCTCTCTGTACCGCACTCTGTCACTCTGTCTCTGTACCACACTCTGTCACTCTCTCTCTCTCTCTCTGTACCGCACTCTGTCACTCTCTCTCTGTACCGCACTCTGTCACTCTCTCTCTCTGTACCACACTCTGTCACTCTCTCTCTCTGTACCGCACTCTGTCACTCTCTCTCTCTCTGTACCGCACTCTGTCACTCTCTCTCTCTGTACCGCACTCTGTCACTCTCTCTCTGTACCACACTCTGTCACTCTCTCTCTCTCTCTGTACCGCACTCTGTCACTCTCTCTCTCTGTACCGCACTCTGTCACTCTCTCTCTCTGTACCGCACTCTGTCACTCTCTCTCTCCTCTGTACCGCACTCTGTCACCTCTGTCTCTGTCCCACACTCTGTCACTCTCTCTCTCTCTCTGTACCGCACTCTGTCACTCTCTCTCTCTCTGTACCGCACTCTGTCACTCTCTCTCTCTCTGTACCGCACTCTGTCAATCTCTCTCTCTCTGTACCGCACTCTGTCACTCTCTCTCTCTGTACCGCACACTGTCACTCTCTCTCTCTCTCTGTACCGCACTCTGTCACTCTCTCTCTCTCGTACCACACTCTGTCACTCTCTCTCTCTCTCTGTACCGCGCTCTGTCACTCTCTCTCTCTCTCTCTGTACCGCACTCTGTCACTCTCTCTCTCTGTACCGCCTCTGTCACTCTCTCTCTCTGTACCGCACTCTGTCACTCTCTCTCTCTGTACCGCACTCTGTCACTCTCTCTCTCTGTACCGCACTCTGTCACTCTCTCTCTCTCTGTACCGCACTCTGTCACTCTCTCTCTCTCTGTACCGCACTCTGTCACTCTCTCTCTCTGTACCGCACTCTGTCACTCTCTCTCTCTATACCGCACTCTGTCACTTCTCTCCTCTCTGTACCGCACTCTGTCACTCTCTCTCTCTGTACCGCACTCTGTCACTCTCTCTCTCTCTGTACCGCACTCTGTCACTCTGTCTCTGTACCACACTCTGTCACTCTCTCTCTCTATCTGTACCGCACTCTGTCACTCTCTCTCTCGCTGTACCGCACTCTGTCACTCTCTCTCTCTGTACCGCACTCTGTCAATCTCTCTCTCTCTGTACCGCACTCTGTCACTCTCTCTCTCTGTACCGCACACTGTCACTCTCTCTCTCTCTCTGTACCGCACTCTGTCACTCTCTCTCTCTCTGTACCACACTCTGTCACTCTCTCTCTCTCTCTGTACCGCGCTCTGTCACTCTCTCTCTCCTCTCTCTGTACCGCACTCTGTCACTCTCTCTCTCTGTACCGCACTCTGTCACTCTCTCTCTCTGTACCGCACTCTGTCACTCTCTCTCTCTGTACCGCACTCTGTCACTCTCTCTCTCTCTGTACAGCACTCTGTCACTCTCTCTCTCTCTGTACCGCACTCTGTCAACTCTCTCTCTCTGTACCGCACTCTGTCACTCTCTCTCTCTCTGTACCGCACTCGTCACTCTCTCTCTCTGTACCACACTCTGTCACTCTCTCTCTCTGTACCGCACTCTGTCACTCTCTCTCTCTCTGTACCGCACTCTGGTCACTCTCTCTCTCTCTGTACCGCACTCTGTCACTCTCTCTCTCTGTACCGCACTCTGTCACTCTCTCTCTCTCAGTACCGCACTCTGTCACTCCTCTCTCTCTCTCTGTACCCCGCACTTCTGTCACGTCACTCTCTCTCTCTCTGTACCGCACTCTGTCACTCTCTCTCTCTGTACCGCACTCTGTCACTCTCTCTCTCTGTACCACCGCACTCTGTCACTCTCTCTCTCTGTACCCGCACTCTGTCACTCTCTCTCTCTGTACCGCACTCTGTCACTCTCTCTCTCTCTGTACCCGCACTCTGTCACTCTCTCTCTCTCTGTACCGCACTCTGTCACTCTCTCTCTCTGTACCGCACTCTGTCACTCTCTCTCTCCTATACCGCACTCTGTCACTCTCTCTCTCTCTCTGTACCGCACTCTGTCACTCTCTCTCTCTGTACCGCACTCTGTCACTCTCTCTCTCTCTGTACCGCACTCTGTCACTCTGTCTCTGTACCACACTCTGTCACTCTCTCTCTCTCTCTGTACCGCACTCTGTCACTCTCTCTCTGTACCGCACCTCTGTCACTCTCTCTCTCTGTACCACACTCTGTCACTCGCTCTCTCTGTACCCGCACTCTGTCACTCTCTCTCTCCGTACCGCACTCTGTCACTCTCTCTCTCTCTCTTCTGTACCGCACTCTGTCACTCTCTCTCTCTCTGTACCGCACTCTGTCACTCTCTCTCTCTGTACCGCACTCTGTCACTCTCTCTCTCTCTGTACCACACTCTGTCACTCTCTCTCTCTGTACCACACTCTGTCACTCGCTCTCTCTGTACCGCACTCTGTCACTCTCTCTCTCTCTGTACCGCACTCTGTCACTCTCTCTCTCTGTACCGCACTCTGTCACTCTCTCTCTGTACCACACTCTGTCACTCTCTCTCTCTCTCTGTACCGCACTCTGTCACTCTCTCTCTCTCTGTACCGCACTCTGTCACTCTCTCTCTCTGTACCGCACTCTGTCACTCTCTCTCTCTCTGTACCGCACTCTGTCACTCTGTCTCTGTACCACACTCTGTCACTCTCTCTCTCTCTCTGTACCGCACTCTGTCACTCTCTCTCTCTCTGTACCGCACTCTGTCACTCTCTCTCTCTCTGTACCGCACTCTGTCAATCTCTCTCTCTCTCTGTACCGCACTCTGTCACTCTCTCTCTCTCTCTGTACCGCACTCTGTCACTCTCTCTCTGTACCGCACTCTGTCACTCTCGCTCTCTGTACCGCACTCTGTCACTCTCTCTCTCTGTACCGCACTCTGTCACTCTCTCTCTCTCTGTACCGCACTCTGTCACTCTGTCTCTGTACCACACTCTGTCACTCTCTCTCTCTCTCTGTACCACACTCTGTCACTCTCTCTCTCTCTGTACCGCACTCTGTCACTCTCTCTCTCTGTACCTCACACTGTCACTCTCTCTCTCTCTCTGTACCGCACTCTGTCACTCTCTCTCTCTCTGTACCACACTCTGTCACTCTCCTCTCTCTCTCTGTACCGCGCTCTGTCACTCTCTCTCTCTCTCTCTGTACCGCACTCTGTCACTCTCTCTCTCTGTACCACACTCTGTCACTCTCATCTCTGTACCGCACTCTGTCACTCTCTCTCTCTGTACCACACTCTGTCACTCTCTCTCTCTCTGTACCACACTCTGTCACTCTCTCTCTGTACCGCACTCTGTCACTCTCTCTCTCTGTACCGCACTCTGTCACTCTCTCTCTCTGTACCGCACTCTGTCACTCTCTCTCTCTCTGTACCACACTCTGTCACTCTCTCTCTGTACCGCACTCTGTCACTCTCTCTCTCTGTACCGCACTCTGTCACTCTCTCTCTCTCTGTACCGCACTCTGTCACTCTCTCTCTCTCTGTACCGCACTCTGTCACTCTCTCTCTCTGTACCGCACTCTGTCACTCTCTCTCTCTATACCGCACTCTGTCACTCTCTCTCTCTCTGTACCGCACTCTGTCACTCTCTCTCTGTACCACACTCTGTCACTCTCTCTCTCTCTGTGTACCGCACTCTGTCACTCTCTCTCTGTACCGCACTCTGTCACTCTCGCTCTCTGTACAGCACTCTGTCACTCTCTCTCTCTCTGTACCGCACTCTGTCACTCTGTCTCTGTACCACACTCTGTCACTCTCTCTCTCTCTCTGTACCGCACTCTGTCACTCTCTCTCTGTACCGCACTCTGTCACTCTCTCTCTCTGTACCACACTCTGTCACTCTCTCTCTCTGTACCGCACTCTGTCACTCTCTCTCTCTCTGTACCGCACTCTGTCACTCTCTCTCTCTGTACCGCACTCTGTCACTCTCTCTCTGTACCACACTCTGTCACTCTCTCTCTCTCTCTGTACCGCACTCTGTCACTCTCTCTCTCTGTACCGCACTCTGTCACTCTCTCTCTCTGTACCGCACTCTGTCACTCTCTCTCTCTCTGTACCGCACTCTGTCACTCTGTCTCTGTACCACACTCTGTCACTCTCTCTCTCTCTCTGTACCGCACTCTGTCACTCTCTCTCTCTCTGTACCGCACTCTGTCACTCTCTCTCTCTCTGTACCGCACTCTGTCAATCTCTCTCTCTCTGTACCGCACTCTGTCACTCTCTCTCTCTGTACCGCACACTGTCACTCTCTCTCTCTCTCTGTACCGCACTCTGTCACTCTCTCTCTCTCTGTACCACACTCTGTCACTCTCTCTCTCTCTCTGTACCGCGCTCTGTCACTCTCTCTCTCTCTCTCTGTACCGCACTCTGTCACTCTCTCTCTCTGTACCGCACTCTGTCACTCTCTCTCTCTGTACCGCACTCTGTCACTCTCTCTCTCTGTACCGCACTCTGTCACTCTCTCTCTCTGTACCGCACTCTGTCACTCTCTCTCTCTCTGTACCGCACTCTGTCACTCTCTCTCTCTCTGTACCGCACTCTGTCACTCTCTCTCTCTGTACCGCACTCTGTCACTCTCTCTCTCTATACCGCACTCTGTCACTCTCTCTCTCTCTCTGTACCGCACTCTGTCACTCTCTCTCTCTGTACCGCACTCTGTCACTCTCTCTCTCTCTGTACCGCACTCTGTCACTCTGTCTCTGTACCACACTCTGTCACTCTCTCTCTCTATCTGTACCGCACTCTGTCACTCTCTCTCTCTCTGTACCGCACTCTGTCACTCTCTCTCTCTCTGTACCGCACTCTGTCAATCTCTCTCTCTCTGTACCGCACTCTGTCACTCTCTCTCTCTGTACCGCACACTGTCACTCTCTCTCTCTCTCTGTACCGCACTCTGTCACTCTCTCTCTCTCTGTACCACACTCTGTCACTCTCTCTCTCTCTCTGTACCGCGCTCTGTCACTCTCTCTCTCTCTCTCTGTACCGCACTCTGTCACTCTCTCTCTCTGTACCGCACTCTGTCACTCTCTCTCTCTGTACCGCACTCTGTCACTCTCTCTCTCTGTACCGCACTCTGTCACTCTCTCTCTCTCTGTACCGCACTCTGTCACTCTCTCTCTCTCTGTACCGCACTCTGTCACTCTCTCTCTCTGTACCGCACTCTGTCACTCTCTCTCTCTATACCGCACTCTGTCACTCTCTCTCTCTCTCTGTACCGCACTCTGTCACTCTCTCTCTCTGTACCGCACTCTGTCACTCTCTCTCTCTGTACCAGCACTCTGTCACTCTGCTCTCTGTACCACACTCTGTCACTCTCTCTCCTCTCTCTGTACCGCACTCTGTCACTCTCTCTCTCTGTACCGCACTCTGTCACTCTCTCTCTCTGTACCGCACTCTGTCTCTCTCTCTCTCTGTACCGCACTCTGTCACTCTCTCTCTCTCTGTACCGCACTCTGTCACTCTTCCTCTCACTCTGTACCGCACTCTGTCACTCCTCTCTCTATGTACGCACTCTGTCACTCTCTCTCTCTAGTACCGCACTCTGTCACCTCTCTCTCTCTCTGTACCGCACTCTGTCACCTCTCTCTCTCTGTACCACCACTCTGCTCACTCTCTCGTCTCTGTACCGCACTCTGTCACTCTCTCTCTCTGTACCGCACTCTGCACTCTCTCTCTCTTTAACGCACTCTGTCACTCTCTCTCTGTACCACACTCAGTCATCTCTCTCTCTGTACCGCACTCTGTCACTCTTCTCTCTCTGTACGCACTCTGTCACTCTCTCTCTCCTGTACCGCACTCTGTCACTCTCTCTCTCTCTGTACCGCACTCTGTCACTCTCTCTCTCTGTACCGCACTCTGTCACTCTCTCTCTCTCTCTGTACCGCACTCTGTCACGCTCTCTCTCTCTGTACCGCACTCTGTCACTCTCTCTCTCTGTACCGCACTCTGTCACTCTCTCTCTCTAGTACCGCACTCTGTCACTCTCTCTCTCTCTCTGTTACCGCACTCTGTCACTCTCTCTCTCTGTACCGCACTCTGTCACTCTCTCTCTCTGTACCGCACTCTGTCACTCTCTCTCTCTGTACCGCACTCTGTCACTCTCTCTCTCTCTGTACCGCACTCTGTCACTCTGTCTCTGTACCACACTCTGTCACTCTCTCTCTCTCTCTCTGTACCGCACTCTGTCACTCTCTCTCTCTCTGTACCGCACTCTGTCACTCTCTCTCTCTCTGTACCGCACTCTGTCAATCTCTCTCTCTCTCTGTACCGCACTCTGTCACTCTCTCTCTCTCTCTGTACCGCACTCTGTCACTCTCTCTCTGTACCGCACTCTGTCACTCTCGCTCTCTGTACCGCACTCTGTCACTCTCTCTCTCTGTACCGCACTCTGTCACTCTCTCTCTCTCTGTACCGCACTCTGTCACTCTGTCTCTGTACCACACTCTGTCACTCTCTCTCTCTCTCTGTACCGCACTCTGTCACTCTCTCTCTCTCTGTACCGCACTCTGTCACTCTCTCTCTCTGTACCGCACACTGTCACTCTCTCTCTCTCTCTGTACCGCACTCTGTCACTCTCTCTCTCTCTGTACCACACTCTGTCACTCTCTCTCTCTCTCTGTACCGCGCTCTGTCACTCTCTCTCTCTCTCTCTGTACCGCACTCTGTCACTCTCTCTCTCTGTACCACACTCTGTCACTCTCTCTCTGTACCGCACTCTGTCACTCTCTCTCTCTGTACCACACTCTGTCACTCTCTCTCTCTCTGTACCACACTCTGTCACTCTCTCTCTGTACCGCACTCTGTCACTCTCTCTCTCTGTACCGCACTCTGTCACTCTCTCTCTCTGTACCGCACTCTGTCACTCTCTCTCTCTCTGTACCACACTCTGTCACTCTCTCTCTGTACCGCACTCTGTCACTCTCTCTCTCTGTACCGCACTCTGTCACTCTCTCTCTCTCTGTACCGCACTCTGTCACTCTCTCTCTCTCTGTACCGCACTCTGTCACTCTCTCTCTCTGTACCGCACTCTGTCACTCTCTCTCTCTATACCGCACTCTGTCACTCTCTCTCTCTCTGTACCGCACTCTGTCACTCTCTCTCTGTACCACACTCTGTCACTCTCTCT
The DNA here is from genome assembly GCA_030390025.1 of Squalus acanthias. Lineage (NCBI taxonomy): Eukaryota > Metazoa > Chordata > Chondrichthyes > Squaliformes > Squalidae > Squalus > Squalus acanthias. Next base: position 72,023,585 of record CM059430.1, on the reverse strand, counting down.
CTCTCTCTGTACCGCACTCTGTCACTCTCTCTCTGTACCGCACTCTGTCACTCTCGCTCTCTGTACAGCACTCTGTCACTCTCTCTCTCTCTGTACCGCACTCTGTCACTCTGTCTCTGTACCACACTCTGTCACTCTCTCTCTCTCTCTGTACCGCACTCTGTCACTCTCTCTCTGTACCGCACTCTGTCACTCTCTCTCTCTGTACCACACTCTGTCACTCTCTCTCTCTGTACCGCACTCTGTCACTCTCTCTCTCTCTGTACCGCACTCTGTCACTCTCTCTCTCTGTACCGCACTCTGTCACTCTCTCTCTGTACCACACTCTGTCACTCTCTCTCTCTCTCTGTACCGCACTCTGTCACTCTCTCTCTCTGTACCGCACTCTGTCACTCTCTCTCTCTGTACCGCACTCTGTCACTCTCTCTCTCTCTGTACCGCACTCTGTCACTCTGTCTCTGTACCACACTCTGTCACTCTCTCTCTCTCTCTGTACCGCACTCTGTCACTCTCTCTCTCTCTGTACCGCACTCTGTCACTCTCTCTCTCTCTGTACCGCACTCTGTCACTCTCTCTCTCTGTACCGCACACTGTCACTCTCTCTCTCTCTCTGTACCGCGCTCTGTCACTCTCTCTCTCTCTCTGTGTACCGCACTCTGTCACTCTCTCTCTCTGTACCGCACTCTGTCACTCTCTCTCTCTGTACCGCACTCTGTCACTCTCTCTCTCTGTACCGCACTCTGTCACTCTCTCTCTCTGTACCGCACTCTGTCACTCTCTCTCTCTCTGTACCGCACTCTGTCACTCTCTCTCTCTCTGTACCGCACTCTGTCACTCTCTCTCTCTGTACCGCACTCTGTCACTCTCTCTCTCTATACCGCACTCTGTCACTCTCTCTCTCTCTCTGTACCGCACTCTGTCACTCTCTCTCTCTGTACCGCACTCTGTCACTCTCTCTCTCTCTGTACCGCACTCTGTCACTCTGTCTCTGTACCACACTCTGTCACTCTCTCTCTCTCTCTGTACCGCACTCTGTCACTCTCTCTCTGTACCGCACTCTGTCACTCTCTCTCTCTGTACCCACACTCTGTCCTCGCTCTCTCTGTACCGCACTCTGTCACTCTCTCTCTCCGTACCGCACTCTGTCACTCTCTCTCTCTCTCTATCTGTACCGCCACTCTGTCACTCTCTCTCTCTCTGTACCGCACTCTGTCACTCTCTCTCTCTGTACCGCACTCTGTCACTCTCTCTCTCTCTGTACCGCACTCTGTCACTCTCTCTCTCTGTACCACACTCTGTCACTCGCTCTCTCTGTACCGCACTCTGTCACTCTCTCTCTCTCTGTACCGCACTCTGTCACTCTCTCTCTCTGTACCGCACTCTGTCACTCTCTCTCTGTACCACACTCTGTCACTCTCTCTCTCTCTGTACCGCACTCTGTCACTCTCTCTCTCTGTACCGCACTCTGTCACTCTCTCTCTCTGTACCGCACTCTGTCACTCTCTCTCTCTCTGTACCGCACTCTGTCACTCTGTCTCTGTACCACACTCTGTCACTCTCTCTCTCTCTCTGTACCGCACTCTGTCACTCTCTCTCTCTCTGTACCGCACTCTGTCACTCTCTCTCTCTCTGTACCGCACTCTGTCAATCTCTCTCTCTCTATGTACCGCACTCTGTCACTCTCTCTCTCTCTCTGTACCGCACTCTGTCACTCTCTCTCTGTACCGCACTCTGTCACTCGCTCTCTCTGTACCGCACTCTGTCACTCTCTCTCTCTCTGTACCGCACTCTGTCACTCTCTCTCTCTCTGTACCGCACTCTGTCACTCTCTCTCTGTACCACACTCTGTCACTCTCTCTCTCTCTCTGTACCGCACTCTGCCACTCTCTCTCTCTGTACCGCACTCTGCCACTCTCTCTCTCTGTACCGCACTCTGTCACTCTCTCTCTCTCTGTACCGCACTCTGTCACTCTCTCTCTTATACCGCACTCTGTCACTCTCTTCTCTCTCTGTACCGCACTCTGTCACTCTCTTCTCTCTGTACGCACTCTGTCACTCTCTCTCTCTCTGTACGCACTCTGTCACTCTCTCTCTCTGTACCGCACTCTGTCACTCTCTCTCTCTCTCTGTACCGCGCTCTGTCACTCTCTCTCTCTCTCTGTACCGCACTCTGTCACTCTCTCTCTCTGTACCGCACTCTGTCACTCTCTCTCTCTGTACCGCACTCTGTCACTCTCTCTCTCTGTACCGCACTCTGTCACTCTCTCTCTCTGTACCGCACTCTGTCACTCTCTCTCTCTCTGTACCGCACTCTGTCACTCTCTCTCTCTCTGTACCGCACTCTGTCACTCTCTCTCTCTGTACCGCACTCTGTCACTCTCTCTCTCTATACAGCACTCTGTCACTCTCTCTCTCTCTCTGTACCGCACTCTGTCACTCTCTCTCTCTGTACCGCACTCTGTCACTCTCTCTCTCTCTGTACCGCACTCTGTCACTCTGTCTCTGTACCACACTCTGTCACTCTCTCTCTCTGTACCGCACTCTGTCTCTCTCTCTCTGTACCGCACTCTGTCACTCTCTCTCTCTCTGTACCGCACTCTGTCACTCTCTCTCTCTGTACCCACTCTGTCACTCGCTCTCTCTGTACCGCACTCTGTCACTCTCTCTCTCTCTCTGTACCGCACTCTGTCACTTCTCTCTCTCTCTCTGTACCGCACTCTGTCACTCTCTCTCTCTCTGTACCGCACTCTGTCACTCTCTCTCTCTCTGTACCGCACTCTGTCACTCTCTCTCTCTGTACCGCACCTCTGTCACTCTCTCTCTCTGTACCGCACTCTGTCACTCTCTCTCTCTGTACCGCACTCTGTCACTCTCTCTCTCTCTGTACCGCACTCTGTCACTCTCTCTCTCTGTACCGCACTCTGTCACTCTCTCTCTCTGTACCGCACTCTGTCACTCTCTCTCTCTCTCTGTACCGCACTCTGTCACTCTCTCTCTCTCTGTACCGCCACTCTGTCACTCTCTCTCCTCTGTACCGCACTCTGTCACTCTCTCTCTCTCTGTACCGCACTCTGTCACTCTGTCTCTGTACCACACTCTGTCACTCTCTCTCTCTCTCTGTACCGCAACTCTGTCACTCTCTCTCTCTCTGTACCGCACTCTGTCACTCTCTCTCTCTCTGTACCGCACTCTGTCAATCTCTCTCTCTCTCTGTACCGCACTCTGTCACTCTCTCTCTCTCTCTGTACCGCACTCTGTCACTCTCTCTCCTGTACCGCACTCTGTCACTCTCGCTCTCTGTACCGCACTCTGTCACTCTCTCTCTCTGTTACCGCACTCTGTCACTCTCTCTCTCTCTGTACCGCACTCTGTCACTCTGTCTCTGTACCACACTCTGTCACTCTCTCTCTCTCTCTGTACCGCACTCTGTCACTCTCTCTCTCTCTGTACCGCACTCTGTCACTCTCTCTCTCTGTACCGCACACTGTCACTCTCTCTCTCTCTCTGTACCGCACTCTGTCACTCTCTCTCTCTCTGTAACACACTCTGTCACTCTCTCTCTCTCTCTGTACCGCGCTCTGTCACTCTCTTCTCTCTCTCTGTACCGCACTCTGTCACTCTCTCTCTCTGTACCGCACTCTGTCACTCTCTCTCTCTGTACCGCACTCTGTCACTCTCTCTCTCTGTACCACACTCTGTCACTCTCTCTCTCTCTGTACCGCACTCTGTCACTCTCTCTCTGTACCGCACTCTGTCACTCTCTCTCTCTGTACCGCACTCTGTCACTCTCTCTCTCTGTACCAGCACTCTGTCACTCTCTCTCTCTCTGTACCGCACTCTGTCACTCTCTCTCTCTGTACCGCACTCTGTCACTCTCTCTCTCTGTACCGCACTCTGTCACTCTCTCTCTCTGTACCCACCTGTCACTCTCTCTCTGTACCGCACTCTGTCACTCTCTCTCTCTGTACCGCACTCTGTCACTCTCTCTCTCTATACCGCACTCTGTCACTCTCTCTCTCTCTGTACCGCACTCTGTCACTCTCTCTCTGTACCACACTCTGTCACTCTCTCTCTCTCTCTGTACCGCACTCTGTCACTCTCTCTCTGTACCGCACTCTGTCACTCTCGCTCTCTGTACCGCACTCTGTCACTCTCTCTCTCTCTGTACCGCACTCTGTCACTATGTCTCTGTACCACACTCTGTCACTCTCTCTCTCTCTCTGTACCGCACTCTGTCACTCTCTCTCTGTACCGCACTCTGTCACTCTCTCTCTCTGTACCACACTCTGTCACTCGCTCTCTCTGTACCGCACTCTGTCACTCTCTCTCTCTCTGTACCGCACTCTGTCACTCTGTCTCTGTACCACACTCTGTCACTCTCTCTCTCTCTCTGTACCGCACTCTGTCACTCTCTCTCTCTCTGTACCGCACTCTGTCACTCTCTCTCTCTCTGTACCGCACTCTGTCAATCTCTCTCTCTCTGTACCGCACTCTGTCACTCTGCTCTCTGTACCACACTCTGTCACTCTCTCTCTCTCTCTGTACCGCACTCTGTCACTCTCTCTCTCTCTGTACCGCACTCTGTCACTCTCTCTCTCTCTGTACCGCACTCTGTCACTCTCTCTCTCTCTCTTGTACCGCACTCTGTCACTCTCTCTCTCTCTCTGCTACCGCACTCTGTCACTCTCTCTCTCTCTCTGGTACCGCACTCTGTCCTCTCTCTCTCTGTACCGCACTCTGTCACTCTCTCTCTCTGTACGCACTCTGTCACCTCTGTCTCTGTCCCACTCTGTCAACTCTCTCTCTCTGTACCGCACTCTGTCACTCTCTCTCTCTCTGTACCGCACTCTGTCACTCTCTCTCTCTGTACCGCACTCGTCACTCCTCTCTCTCTCTGTACCGCACCTCTGTCACTCTCTCTCTCTATTACCCGCACTCTGTCACTCTCTTCTCTCTCTCTGTACCGCACTCTGTCACTCTCTCTCTCTGTACCGCACTCTGTCACTCTCTCTCTCTCTGTACCGCACTCTGTCACTCTGTCTCTGTACCACACTCTGTCACTCTCTCTCTCTCTGTACGCACTCTGTCACTCTCTCTCTCTGTACCGCACTCTGTCACTCTCTCTCTCTGTACCACACTCTGTCACTCTCTCTCTGTACCGCACTCTGTCACTCTCTCTCTCTGTACCGCACTCTGTCACTCTCTCTCTCTCTGTACCGCACTCTGTCACTCTCTCTCTCTGTACCGCACTCTGTCACTCTCTCTCTCTGTACCGCACTCTGTCACTCTCTCTCTCTCTGTACCGCACTCTGTCACTCTCTCTCTCTGTACCGCACTCTGTCACTCTCTCTCTCTGTACCGCACTCTGTCACTCTCTCTCTCTGTACCGCACTCTGTCACTCTCTCTCTCTCTGTACCGCACTCTGTCACTCTCTCTCTGTACCACACTCTGTCACTCTCTCTCTCTCTCTGTACCGCACTCTGTCACTCTCTCTCTGTACCGCACTCTGTCACTCTCTCTCTCTGTACCGCACTCTGTCACTCTCTCTCTCTCTGTACCGCACTCTGTCACTCTGTCTCTGTACCACACTCTGTCACTCTCTCTCTCTCTCTGTACCGCACTCTGTCACTCTCTCTCTGTACCGCACTCTGTCACTCTCTCTCTCTCTGTACCACACTCTGTCACTCTCTCTCTGTACCGCACTCTGTCACTCTCTCTCTCTGTACCGCACTCTGTCACTCTCTCTCTCTCTGTACCGCACTCTGTCACTCTCTCTCTCTGTACCGCACTCTGTCACTCTCTCTCTCTGATACGCACTCTGTCACTCTCTCTCTCTCTGTACCGCACTCTGTCACTCTCTCTCTGTACCACACTCTGTCACTCTCTCTCTCTCTCTGTACCGCACTCTGTCACTCTCTCTCTGTACCCGCACTCTGTCACTCTCTCTCTCTGTACCGCACTCTGTCACTCTCTCTCTCTCTGTACCGCACTCTGTCACTTCTGTCTCTGTACCACACTCTGTCACTCTCTCTCTCTCTCTGTACCGCACTCTGTCACTCTCTCTCTCTGTACCGCACTCTGTCACTCTCTCTCTCCTCTGTACCGCACTCCTGTCACTCTCTCTCTCTGTACCGCACTCTGTCACTCTCTCTCTGGACCGCACTCTGTCACTCGCGCTCTCTGTCCCTCTCTCTCTCTCTCTCTGTACAGCACTCTGTCACTCTCTCTCTCTGTACCGCACTCTGTCACTCTCTCTCTGTACCGCACTCTGTCACTCTCTCTCTCTCTGTACCGCACTCTGTCACTCTCTCTCTCTGTACCGCACTCTGTCACTCTCTCTCTCTGTACCGCACTCTGTCACTCTCTCTCTCTGTACCGCACTCTGTCACACTCTCTCTCTCTGTACCGCACTCTGTCACCTCTCTCTCTTTACCGCACTCTGTCACTCTCTCTCTATACCGCACTCTGTACTCTCTCTCTCTCTGTCACTCTCTCTCTCTGTACCGCACTCTGTCACTCTCTCTCTCTCTGTACCGCACTCTGTCACTCTGTCTCTGTACCACACTCTGTCACTCTCTCTCTCTCTGTACCGCACTCTGTCACTCTCTCTCTGTACCGCACTCTGTCACTCTCTCTCTCTGTACCACACTCTGTCACTCGCTCTCTCTGTACCGCACTCTGTCACTCTCTCTCTCCGTACCGCACTCTGTCACTCTCTCTCTCTCTCTATCTGTACCGCACTCTGTCACTCTCTCTCTCTCTGTACCGCACTCTGTCACTCTCTCTCTCTGTACCGCACTCTGTCACTCTCTCTCTCTCTGTACCGCACTCTGTCACTCTCTCTCTCTGTACCACACTCTGTCACTCGCTCTCTCTGTACCGCACTCTGTCACTCTCTCTCTCTCTGTACCGCACTCTGTCACTCTCTCTCTCTGTACCGCACTCTGTCACTCTCTCTCTGTACCACACTCTGTCACTCTCTCTCTCTCTCTTTACCGCACTCTGTCACTCTCTCTCTGTACCGCACTCTGTCACTCTCTCTCTCTGTACCGCACTCTGTCACTCTCTCTCTCTCTGTACCGCACTCTGTCACTCTGTCTCTGTACCACACTCTGTCACTCTCTCTCTCTCTCTGTACCGCACTCTGTCACTCTCTCTCTCTCTGTACCGCACTCTGTCAATCTCTCTCTCTCTGTACCGCACTCTGTCACTCTCTCTCTCTGTAGCGCACTCTGTCACTCTCTCTCTCTCTCTGTACCGCACTCTGTCACTCTCTCTCTCTGTACCGCACTCTGTCACTCTCTCTCTCTCTCTGTACCGCGCTCTGTCACTCTCTCTCTCTCTCTGTACCGCGCTCTGTCACTCTCTCTCTCTCTCTGTACCGCACTCTGTCACTCTCTCTCTCTGTACCGCACTCTGTCACTCTCTCTCTCTCTGTACCGCACTCTGTCACTCTCTCTCTCTGTTCCACACTCTGTCACTCTCTCTCTCTCTGTACCGCACTCTGTCACTCTCTCTCTCTCTCTGTACCGCACTCTGTCACTCGCTCTCTCTCTACACCGCACTCTGTCACTCTCTCTCTCTCTCTGTACCGCACTCTGTCACTCTCTCTCTCTCTCTGTACCGCACTCTGTCACTCGCTCTCTCTCTACACCGCACTCTGTCACTCTCTCTCTCTCTCTGTACCGCACTCTGTCACTCTCTCTCTCTCTGTACCGCACTCTGTCACTCGCTCTCTCTCTACACCGCACTCTGTCACTCTCTCTCTCTCTGTACCGCACTCTGTCACTCTCTCTCTCTCTACACCGCACTCTGTCACTCTCTCGCTCTGTACCGCACTCTGTCACTCTCTCTCTCTGTACCGCACTCTGTCACTCTCTCTGTCTCTTATTCGCACTCTGTCACTCTCTCTCTCTCTGTACCGCACTCTCTCTCTCTCTCTCTCTCTGTACCGCACTCTGTCACTCTCTCTCTCTGTACCGCACTCTGTCACTCTCTCTCTCTCTGTACCGCACTCTGTCACTCTCTCTCTCTGTACCGCACTCTCTCTCTCTCTCTCTGTACCGCACTCTGTCTCTCTCTCTCTCTCTGTACCGCACTCTGTCACTCTCTCGCTCTGTACCGCACTCTGTCACTCTCTCTCTGTACCACACTCTGTCACTCTCTCTCTCTGTACCACACACTGTCACTCTCTCTCTCTCTGTACCACACACTGTCACTCTCTCTCTCTCTCTGTCCTGCACTTTGTCACTCTCTCTCTCTCTGTACCGCACTCTTTCACTCTCTCTCTCTTATTCGCACTCTGTCACTCTCTCTCTGTACCACACTCTGTCACTCTCTCTCTCTGTACCACACACTGTCACTCTCTCTCTCTCTGTACCACACACTGTCACTCTCTCTCTCTCTCTGTCCCGCACTCTGTCACTCTCTCTCTCTCTGTACCGCACTCTGTCACTCTCTCTCTCTTATTCGCACTCTGTCACTCTCTCTCTGTACCACACTCTGTCACTCTCTCTCTCTGTACCACACACTGTCACTCTCTCTCTCTCTGTACCACACACTGTCACTCTCTCTCTCTCTCTGTCCCGCACTCTGTCACTCTCTCTCTCTCTGTACCGCACTCTGTCACTCTCTCTCTCTTATTCGCACTCTGTCACTCTCTCTCTGTCCCGCACTCTGTCACTCTCTCTCTCTCTGTACCGCACTCTGTCACTCTCTCTCTCTGTACCGCACTCTGTCACTCTCTCTCTCTCTGTACCACACACTGTCACTCTCTCTCTCTCTGTACCACACACTGTCACTCTCTCTCGGTACCGCAGTCTGTCACTCTCTCTCGTGCTCCTATATAATTTTGCAGTTGGCTTTTTTTTTAATTGAAAGCGTTGAGCTGTTGGGAATAAGTGAGTTAGTGGCTCTGTGAGAACATAAGAACAGAAGAAATAGGAGCAGGAGTTCCCTTCGAGCCTGCTCCGCCATTCAAAAAGATCAAGGCTGATCCTCTACCTCATCTCCACTTTCCTGCACTATCCCCATATCCCTTGATTCCCTTAATATTCAAAAATCTATCGATCTCTGTCTTGAATATACTCAATGACTGAGCCTCCACAGCCCTCTGGGGTAGAGAATTCCAAAGATTCACCACCCTCTGAGTGAAGAAATTTCTCATCATCTCAGTCCTAAATGGCCGACCCCTTATTCTGAGACTGTGATCCCTGGTTCTAGACTCTCCAGCCAGGGGAAACATCCTCCTGCATCTACCCTGTCAAGCCCTGTAAGAATTTTGTATGTTTCAATGAGATCACCTCTCATTCATCTAAACTCTAGGGAATATAGGCCCATTCTACACAATCTCTCCTCATAGGACAATCCCCCCATCCCAGGAACCAGTCTGGTGAACCTTCGTTGCACTCCCTCTATGGCAAGTGCATCCTTCCTTAGGTAAGGAGACCAAAACTGTACACAATACTCCAGGTGTAGTCTCACCAAGGCCCTATATAATTGCAGTAAGACATCTTTACTATTAAACTCAAATCCTCTTGTAATAAAGGCCAACATTCCATTTGCTTTCCTAATTGCTTGCTGTACCTGCATGTTAACTTTCAGTGATTTGTGTACAAGGACACCGAGGTCCCTCTGAACACCAACATTTCCCAATCTCTCACCATTTAAAAAATACTCTGTTTTTCTATTTTTCCTACCAAAGTGGATAACTTCACATTTATCCACATTATATTCCATTTGCCATGTTCTTGCCCACTCACTTAGTCTGTCTATATCCCCTTGAAGCCTCCTTGCATCCTCCTCACAACTTACATTCCCACCTAGCTTTATATCATCAGCAAACTGAGATATATTACATTTGATCTCCTCATCCAAATCATTAATGTAGATTGTGAATAGCTGAGGCCCAAGCACTGATCCTTGCGGTAACCCACTAGTTACAGCCTGCCAACCCAAAAATGACCCATTTATTCCTACTCTGTTTTCTGTCCGTTAACCAATCCTCAATCCGTGCTAGCATATTACCCCCAATCCCATGAGTCCTAATTTTGATGAATAGCCTCTTGTGTGGCACCTTATCAAATGCCTTCTGAAAATCCAAATACACCACATCCACTGGTTCCCCCTTATCTATTCTGCTAGTTACAACCTCAAAAGTCTCTAATAGATTTGTCAAACATAATTTCCCTTTCATAATTTTGTGTTGACTCTGCCCAATCCTATTATTATTTTCTAAGTGCCCTGTTACCACGTCCTTGATAATAGATTCTAGCATTTTCCCGACTACTGATGTCAGGCTAACTGGTCTGTAGTTCCCCGTTTTCTCTCTCCCTCCTTTCTTAAATATTGGGGTTACATTTGCTACCTTCCAATCCGTGGGAACCATTCTAGAATCTATGGAATTTTGGAAAATGACAACCAATGCATCCACTATCTCTATAGCCACCTCTTTCAAAACCCTAGGATGTAGACCATCAGGTCCAGGAGATTTATCAGCTTTCAGTCCCATTAATTTCACCAGTACTACTTTTTTACTAATACTTTTTTTAGTTCCTCATTCTCGCTCGACCCTTTGGTTCTCCACTATTTCCGGGAAGTTTTTTGCATCTTCTTCCGTGAAGACAGACACAAAGTATTTGTTTAATTTCTGTGCCATTTCCTTATTCACCATTATAATTTCTCCTGTCTCAGCCTGTAAGGGATCCAGATTTATTTTTGCTAATCTTTTCCTTTTTACAAACCTATAGAAGCTTTTATGAGCCAACACAAGAATCTGACTGGGTTTGCTGACACCTTTGTTTCTGGTACCATCCCACAGCAATCCCTAAAAGGCCCTCGGCATTACATCTTTACATAAATACAATACAATCTCCCAGGATAGACTAACAGTTCCACTGTGTGTGTGTGTAACTATTCTAGAGGGATAGAATTGAAAAGCAGGGAAGTTATGTTAAACATTTATAGAAGCTTGATTAGAGCACACTCGGAGTACTGGGAACAGTTCTGGTCGCTATCTTATAGAAAGGATATAGGTGAAGGTGTTAAAATGATTTACAAGTATGAAACCAGAACCGAGAGGTTATACCTATCAGGAAAAGATGAACAGGCTGGGTCTCTTTTCTCTAGAAAAGAGAAGGCTGAGGGGCGACCTAATAGAGGTCTTTAAAATTATCAAGGGTTTGATAGGGTAGACGTAGAGATGATATTTCCACTTGTGGGAGAGACTAAAACTGGGGGCCATAAATATAAGACAGTCACTAATAAATCCAAGAGGGAATTCAAGAGAAACTTCTTTACTCAGAGAGTGGTTAGAATGTGGAACTCGCTACCACAGGGAGTGATTGAGGCGACTAGCAGAGATGAGGGAGAAAGGAATCGAGGGATATGCTGATAGGGTGAGATGAAGTAAGGTGGGAGGAGGCTCGTGTGGAGCATAAACACCGGCACGGACCAGTTGGGCCGAATAGCCTGTTTCTGTGCTGTAAATTTCTATGCCACACAATCCCCAGGATAGATTAACAGCTCGACCCTGGGTGTGATCCCCAGGACAGGCTGCTTGTTATCCTGAGGCAGTATCTGCAGTAAGTAACAATTCCTCATTATTGTGCTATTCGATGACTGAGCAGGATGTGGGAGAGACGATTCCTCAAATCATTCCACAAAATGAATTTTTTAAAAAGACCTGCAGAAAGCAGAATTTAAATAATGAAACTTTTAAACCTCACTTCTGGGCAGATTCCAATTCTCCAATTAAGCTGTTCCACTTCAGTGCTTTTCAGGGTTGCAGGAAGAGAAATAAATAGTAGATGAAGGAGTAAGTGACAAGAGGGAACTTCTACCCTCTCCCAGGCCCAGCTCTGAATACTAAGTCCTTCTCTTGTTGCCTCTCCTAAATACTGACTGCTGTTCTGTGCAACTACGAGGGGCACTGAGGCCAGTTGTGGCAGCCCAGTGCCAACCCGATTAGCTAACTCAGCGTGGGCCGGGGATTGAGCCCGGCACCTTGTGAGGCTCAGTGTTGAGCTACCAGCTGAGCTGTGTATTAATCGATTACAATTCACCGATGCAGTAAAGGCGGTTCAAAGAACTGGCAGGAGTGGCATTTCTGATCAGCAAGATTGGTACGTGTTGTAGACCCAGTCTCAAAGACCGTGCCCGGGCCTGCCACCAGCTCTCCGCCATTGGGCAGGAGCTGCGTGCAACCTCCCGCAGGCCAGCATCTCCTCTTCTGAAGTTTCACCCGGCTTCCTCTGGCTGGCGCGCGGGAGAAAGCGAGAGACTTTCTATGGCGGTGCAGCTATCCCAGCAGCCTCAGCTGTCGTGAACCCCCTCTGTTGGAACCATGTCACCAATGGAGGGAGGGAAAAAAACAGGAGAAAACTCTCGGCTAAAAGGAGAAAGGGGAAAAAAATGGATGAGGGACAGACTTGGCCGTTCCCTGTGGCTACGTGGGAGACACAGCTTTACTGTTACGACTTTGGTTCCTGACTACAATTCGCCACCGTAAACACACACCAGGAGCAACACCCAACAAAGTGATGAAAAGCAGAATGTCACACCACCAGAGTGAGGCCCAGCAGGCCTGGTAAGGTCGCTACCGAAGCAGTGGAAGAGAAGGCAAGATCCCCAACTTACCGCAGAGCTCCTTGGTGTCCACATGGCTGCAGCAAGCAGAGCGGGGGAGAGAAAGACAGAGACACTCATTACTTCATGGCACCAACAGACCGACCAGCAAACTTTCAGCTCGATGTTACGGAATATCACAATCTGATTTTCGACTGGGCCCAAATGCCTAAAGAGCAAGATCGCACTCAATCACTAACAGGCGATTCTTTTCTTATAAATACTTTCATTTGAAATCTGTAGGTAAATGGCCAAAGTTCAACCATCTTATGACAACAGGCCAAGCTGGCAACTACTCCACAGCCATTCACCTCCCTGTATAAATATGTATAATGACTTTCAAGTTGTTACCATAGCAACCGTGCTATTTTAAGTAATAGGTTGCACTGGAAGCAAACATGATTTTCTCCAGAAAAATAATCCTGGGTTTTAAAGGAGATCTTCAAGGCTCCTTAGATCTGACAGGTAGTGAGCTATTTGCCGGAACTAAGAGGATATGGAGGTGCCTCATTCTGTTTAAACTATGAGGCCTAGGAATTAAACTGTGAGGATGACATAAAGAGGCTGCAAAGGGATATAGACAGGTTAAGTGAGTGGACAAGAAGGTGGCAGATGGGAGTATAATGTGGGGAAGTGTGAAATTATCAGAAGAATGGAAAAGCAGAATATTTTTTTAAAAGGTGAGAGACCAGTAAATGTTGGTATTCAGAGGGATTTGGGGGTCCCGGTACACGAGTCACAGAAAGTTAACATGCAGGTACAGCAAGCAATTAGGAAGGCAAATGGCATGTTAGCCTTTATTTCAAGGGGTTTGCAGTATAAGAGTAAAAAAGTCTTACTGCAATTATATAGGGCTTTGGTGAGACCACACCTGGAGTACTGTGTACAGTGTTGGTCTCCTTACTTAAGGAAGGATATACTTGTCTTGGAGGCGGTGCAACAAAATTTCATTAAATTGATTCCCAGGATGAGAGTTGTCATATGAGGACAGATTGAGTAGAATGGGCCTAAACTCTCTGGAGTTAGAAGAATGAGAGGTGATCTCATTGAAATGTATAAAATTCTTAGAGGGCTTGACAGGGTAGATGCAGGGAGGATGTTTCCCCTGGCTGGAGAGTCTAGAACTAGGGGTCACAGTCAGAGGATAAGGGGTCGGCCATTTAAGACTGAGATGAGGAAGAAATTTCTTTACTCAGAGGGTTGTGAATCTTTGAAATTCTCTGCCCCAGAGAGCTGTGGATGCTCAGTCAATGAATATATTCAAGACTGAGATGGATAGATTTTCGGACACTCAGGGAATCAAGGGATGGGGGACAGGGTGGAAAAGTAGAGTTGATGTAGAAGTTCAGCCATGATCTTATTGAATGGCGGAGCAGGCTCGAGGGGCCGTATGGCCTACTCCTGATTCTATTTCTTATGTCTTTATGTTCTAATGACCAGGAGACACAGTCATCGAAGGAGAGATCGGGAAGGGATGAGATAAGGTGGTCAGAATGGGACTGTCAGGTCAAACACTCCCAGGGTAGGTACAGCACGGGACAGATACAGAGTAAAGCTCTCTCTACACTGTCCCGTCAAACACTCCCACGGCAGGTACAGCACGGGTTAGATACAGAGTAAAGCTCCCTCTACACTGCTCCATCAAACACTCCCAAGGCAGGTACAGCACGGATTAGATACAGAGTAAAGCTCCATCTACACTGCCCCATCAAACACTCCCACGGCATGTACAGCACGGGTTAGATACAGAGTAAAGCTCCATCTACACTGCCCCATCAAACACTCCCACGGCAGGTACAGCCCACAGGATAGATACAGAGTAAAGCTCCCTCTACACTGCCCCGTCAAACACTCCCAGGGCGAGTACAGCACGGGTTAGATACAGAGTAAAGCGCCCTCTACACTGTCCCATCAAACACTCCCAGTGCAGGTACAGCACGGGTTAGATACAGAGTAAAGCTCCCTCTACACTGTGTCATCAATCTGCCTCAGCTGCGACCTTAAGAGTTCCTGCTACTGCAAACAGTGCGACATTTTTTTAATTCTCTTCCAACCAGAAGTGTGAGCACTAGATTTGCGTCAGTTGTTCCAAATATGGGCAGTTTCACTCTGTGAACTCATGCCAGGTCGGAGCTATGCTGAACAGCTCAAAGTCATTCCATGCAGAATAGCCCTTACAATCTGAGTCAGAGCTGAATTGTGGTCCCAGAGTTGAAGGTTCAATGTGTTAACTGCAAGACACATTCAATGAGCTTGGAAGCTCCTTAAGTGGGTGCAGGCTGTGCACTGGGCACTGAACGAAAGTGGCTGTGCGGCAGCTGCAGTCAGCTGTAAAAAATGAGAACTAACAGGACATGGCTGGCATGAGCAGCTGATTCCAACACACACTGCGGCCTTGGTGGGAATAGAAGCAACTCCTTGCCACACTCTGTAGCCAGTCATGTACCCAGATGGTCTTATCTCGGGTGTGTCAGGTGTAGGTGAGGTTCAGCACTCTGAAGTACATTATCCTGACTTGGTAGCAGTGAGGAGGTCTTCATCCCATCTGTCTGAGCTGCTGAGTGAGACTAGGCCCCGGAAGTGAAAGGCTCGAACACACACACACACTGTTGGACCAGGGCCCCATCCTCAGTCCTGCCACATCCAGTCGTGAATGGGGGTGCACCATTAAACAACTAACGGGAGGAGGAGGCTCCATGAATATCCCCATCCTCAATCATGGTGGAGTCCAGCACGTGAGTGCAAAAGACAAGGCTGAAGTGTTTGCAACCATCATCAGCCAGAAGTGCCGGGTGGATGATCCATATCGGCCTACTCCTGAGGTCACCACCATTACAGAAGCCAGTCTTCAGCCAATTCAATTCACTCCACGTGATATCAAGAAACGGCTGAGCGCACTGGATACAGCAAAGGCTGTGGGCCCTGACAATATCCCGGCTATCGTGCTGAAGACTTGTGCTCCAGAACTAGCCGCGCCTCTAGCCAAGCTGTTCCAGTACAGCTACAACACTGGCATCTACCCGACAATGTGGAAAACTGCCCAGGTGTGTCCTGTCCACAAAAAGCAGGACAAATCCAACCCGGCCAATTACCACCCCATCAGTCTACTCTCAATCATTAGCAAAGTGATGGAAGGTGTCATTGCTATCAAGCGGCACTTACTCACCAATAACCTGCTCCCTGATGCTCAATTTGGGTTCCGCTCATTACAGTCTTGGTCCAAACATGGACAAAGGAGCTGAATTCCAGAGGTGAGGCGAGAGTGACTGCCCTTGACACCAAGGCAGCATTTGACTGAGTGTGGCATCAAGGAGCCCTAGTAAAACTGAAGTCAATGGGAATCGGGGAGAAAACTCTCCACTGGCTGGAGTCATACCTAGCACAAAGGAAGATGGTTGTAGTGATTGAAAGTCAATCATCACAGCCCCAGGACATCGCTGCAGGAGTTCCTCAGGGCAGTGTCCGAGGCCCAACCATCTTCAGCTGCTTCATCAATGACCCTCCCTCCAACATAAGGTCAGAAATGGGGATGTTCGCTGATGACTGCACAGTGTTCAGCGCCATTCACAACTCCTCAGATAATGACCTGGACGACGTTCAGGCTTGGGCTGATAAGTGAGAGGTAACATTCGCGCCACAGAAGTGCCAGGCAATGACTATCTCCAACAAGCGAGAGTCTAAACACCGCCCCTTGACATTCAATGGCATTACCATCACCGAATCCCCCACCATCAACATCCTGGGGGTCACCATTGACCAGAAACTTAACTGGACCAGCCACATAAATACTGTGGCAACAAGAGCAGGTCAGAGGCTAGGTATTCTGCGGCGAGTGTCTCACCTCCTGACTCCCCAAAGCCTTTCTATCATCTACAAGGCACAAGTCAGGAGTGTGATGGAATACTCTCCACTTTGCCTGGATGAGTGCAGCTCCAACAACACTCAAGAAGCTCGACACCATCCAGGTCAAAGCAGCCCGCTTGATTGGCACCCCATCCACCACCTTAAACATTCACTCCCTCCACCACCGGCGTACCGTGGCTGCAGTGTGTACCATCTACAAGATGCACTGCAGCAACTCGCCAAGGCTTCTTCGGCAGCACCTCCCAAACTCGCGACCTCTTCCTTCTAGAAGGACAAGGGCAGCAGGCGCATGGGAACACCACCACCTCCAAGTTCACCTCCAAGTCACGCAGCATCCTGACTTAGAAGTATATCGCCGATCCTTCATCGTCGCTGGGTCAAAATCCTGGAACACCCTCCCTAACAGCACTGTGGGAGTACCTTCACCACACGGACTGCAACGGTTCAAGAAGGCGGCTCACCACCACCTTCTCAAGGGCAATAAACGCTGGCCTTGCCAGAGACGCCCACATCCCATAAAAACAAATTTTCAAAAATGGATGCATGGTAATCTGTGACTGCCATGGAGACTGGGGGCTGTTTTCTGTTAGCTCAGCTGCAGAATTTAACTACTCAATCCCAGTCCCACATCACCAACGAACCTCCAAAAGCCATCAAATGAGCCTGTCACAAGACTTGCCTTTCTATAGGGCCTTTCACCACCTCAACACCTCCCAAAGAGCTTCACAGCCAATGAAGTACTTTTGAGGTGCAGTCAATGTTGTAATGTACAAAACGCACAGCAATTTTGTGCACAGCAAGGTTCCACAAACTGTAATGAGATAATGGCCTGATAGTCTGTCTTAGTGATGTTGGTTGAGGGATAAATATTGGTTGGGACACCGGGGAGCAGACACCTGCTCTTCTTTGAAATAGTGCCATGGGATCTTTTATGTCCCCCTGAGAGGGTAGACGGGGCCTCGGTTTAATGTGTCGCCCAAAACGATGGCTCCTCAGTACGTGCTCAAGTCTGTGGAGTGGGACTGTGAACTCACAGCCTTCTGAGTCAGAGGCGAGAGAGCTACCCACTGATCCACAGCAGACACCTAAGTAAGATCTACACGAAGGTGTGTTACCCCGTTCAGCATATTACACGAAGTTCACTGTGTGGCTAAAGGCAGCGTGTAGCTCAGCCATACATACTGGGAAGGTCTGAGGTTCGTCCCTTGTTAGTGCTGAGTTAACGCATCTGATAAAAATTCTACAGCTAGCTTGAGCAGCCTGAGCTAGAGAGGAGGAGAGGGGGAAAGGAAACCAGCTGGAGTTCCCAGTCTTGGGGCTAGAAACTGCGTCGCCCCATTTGAGGCGATGACCTTTGTGGCAGCGCAGAAGTATCGCCGAGCACTACACAAGTGATTCCGACGGGAACTTCCGGTTCAGCGCTCCAAGAGGGAAATGGAGCGCTAAATCAAGCCCTACCACTTCCCTTAGAGCGCTAAAGGGAGTGAGAGGGGCGGGAGTGGCAGAGGGCTGAGCAATGTTCCGGGCAGCGCTGCCGGTGTTACAGGCTCCTTCCCTCACATAACGGGTAGGGCCAATGCTGCGGTCATTGAAGGCTAAGGCTGGGAATGGTCGTCGACGGCACCTGCGATCCGCGCACAGCAGCCCCAAGCACTGAGAGAGAGTGCAGGGCCGATCAATGGCGGGCTGGGAAAACATCAAAATACAGCACACTGGGGACATTATTAAATTTTGATCTACCTGACCAGCGCTGCCTTTAATCAGCGCTCCCCCAGCGGCCGGCCGAGGTGACATCGCCTCCTGCAGCTGCCGTTGTTGACGCCCGGCGATGCTGCAGGGGGCGGAAGCGGATTTTACATCCGGGGCATTAACGGGGCACTGCGCACCGGATGACATCACGATCTCCGGGGCGCAGGGGATCGAGGCGGTAAGTTTTAGCGCCAGCGCTAACCCGGCATGGAAGTTCGCGGGCGTCAGTAATTTCGCCGCGCCCGGTCGGTAAGCCCTTAGCCCCCCGTTATCGCCCCCCGGAGGCACGAACGGGAGGCGCAAAGGAGGCCAATTTCTCCCCCTTGACCACTAATCAATGACTCAGACGCTCAACTGAGCCACTGAGCCCAGTGGGGTAAAGTAGCTAGACAGGAAGAACGAGCTCGCATTCACAGAGCCTCAGGACACTCCAGAGCACTTCACTGTACGCCAACCTAGCCGTTATAGTCCCAGAGGGCATGAGGTCAATCCCACCACAAGAAGCTGTGAAATTGAACTCAATAAATCTGGTCGATTGTAAAATGACCACGAAAGCTGGCGGATTGTTGTAGAAACCCACTAATGTCCGTCACCCCGACCCGGTCCAGCCTACATGTGACTCCAGTCCCACACTGCACGATTGACTCTTAATGCTCTCTGGGCCACTAGCCATGGACGGTAAACGCGACCATTTTAAAGAGCGTCTTAAAGGAGAAGAGAGAGGAGGAGAGGTTAACGGAGGGAATTCCAGAGCTTAGGGCCCAGGCAGCTGAAGGCACGGCCACCAATGGTGGAGCGAAGGAAATCGGGGATGCGCAAGAGGCCGGAATTGGAGGAGCGTAGAAATCTATGAGAGTTGTTGGGCTGGAGAAGGTTACAGAGATAGGGAGGGGCGAGGCCATGGAGGAAATTGAACATGAGGATGAGAATTTTAAAATTGAGCTGTTGCCTTCTTAAAAGGTTTCAACAACTGACCTACCTCCTGAGAGCAGATTGGTCACCCGCCCCTCATCCCACCCCCGTTAGAACCGAAAGTGGGCTGGTTCGAGCGGGTTGGGTTGCTGTTTGAAATTTTTAACATTTTTACTTCTCACCCAAACCAAACCCACCTGTTCTCCGGGGTTAAAATTAGCCTCGTAGAGTACAAAGCAAGGACGTTATGCTAAACCTTTATAAATCACTGACTAGGCCTCAGCTGGAGTATTGTGGCCAATTCTGGGCAACACACTAAAGAAAGGAGATCAAGGCCTTAGAAATGGTGCAAAGGAGATGTGCTGGAATGGATCCAGGGATGAAAGACTTCAATTATGTAGGGAGATGAGAGAAACTGGGGTTGTTCTCCTTAGAGCAGAGAAGGTTAAGGGGAGATTCAAAATCATGAAGGGTTCTGATAGAGTAAATAAGGAGCAACTGTTTCCAGTGGCAGAAGGATCGGTAAACAGAGGACACAGATTTCAAGTGATTGGCAAAAGGACCAAAGGGAAGATGAGGAGAATTTTTTCATGCAGTGAGTTGGTATGATCTGTAATGCGCTGCCTGAAAGGGCGGTGGAAGCAGATTCAATAATAACTTTCAAAAGGGAATTGGATAAATACTTGAAGAGGAAAAATTTGTCGGGCTGTGGGGAAAGAGTGGGGGAGTGGGACTAATTGGACAGCTCTTTCAAAGAGCCGGCACAGGCACGATGGGCCGAATGGCCTCCTAGTGTGCTGTGCGATTCTACGATTCTAGGAGCGCATTGGAACAGTCGAGACCAAAGGTAACAGAGGCATGGATGAAGGTTTCAGCAGATGAGCTAAGGCAGGGACGGAGACGCGGAATACGAACCGACAGTGGCACTAGGGAGGGCGGCAGGTCCCAGGATGTGTCCA
Source organism: Squalus acanthias (assembly GCA_030390025.1). NCBI lineage: Eukaryota > Metazoa > Chordata > Chondrichthyes > Squaliformes > Squalidae > Squalus > Squalus acanthias. Next base: position 72,003,476 of record CM059430.1, on the reverse strand, counting down.
GAGGGGCCGCAGCAGAGATTTTACTCCACAGACATGTAAGGTCCGTGGTCTGTGCTCAGTGAACTGGTCTTGGGTGCGGGGGAAGTGGGTGGGGAAGCCGACATTAAATAGCGCCACCAACGCTCCAGAACTGTCCTGCAGTCTCTGGGAATTAAAGCTGAATCTCCTGGACACTGCTGTGAGCAACCTGGGTGAAAATTCAGAGGGGTGTTAAAAAGAATTGTGAGTATTTTTCAATTTCTTTGAACACTTTTGTTTATCAGTTAGAAAAGTGTTGAAAATGATATAAAAGGCTGTTTGACCAGGGCGGAGCAGTTGAAGGCGAGAGTTCGTGTGATGAAACCCTTCAGGAATACGTGCGACCAGAGCTGGCCACCCTAACCGTACTACCATTGGCCGCAAGGCTCCCGTGGGTTTGGGAGGGGGGATATCAGCCAGGGTCCCCGCTCCTGATCACTATCTGGAGACCCCATTGGGAGGTATGTGAGTCTATACATTGGGTGAAGGCAGCATTGGGCTGGGCTGCGCGGCAGACACGATGAGGACCCATCTCACAGGAAACAATTGTACACAACACGCTCCTGCTCATACTTGCAGAACCTGTTACTCCAATATGACGAAGAGACTTTAGTCTCCACTCTCACTCTACAATGTAGTCACTGTAAGTGACACAGGGCATAGAGAGCAAATCCTGCGACTACATCAAGTGGAGGAACAAGAAACAAAGGCAAGAAATTCAGTCAAACACGCCCACATTCTACAACTGCCAATCATACACAGCGCTACACCTGAACTGTCAATCATACACAGCGCTACACCTGAACTGTCAATCACACACAATGCTACACCTGAACTGTCAATCACACACAGCGCTACACCTGAACTGTCAATCACACACAGCGCTACACCAGAACTGTCAATCACACACAGCGCTACACCTGAACTGTCAATCACAGACATTGCTGCACCTGAACTGTCAATCACACACAGCGCTACACCTGAACTGTCAATCACAGACATTGCTGCACCTGAACTGTCAATCACACACAGCACTACACCTGAACTGTCAATCACACACAGCGCTACACCTGAACTGTCAATCACAGACAATGCTACACCTGAACTGTCAATCACACACAGCGCTAAACCTGAACTGTCAATCACAGACATTGCTGCACCTGAACTGTCAATCACACACAATGCTACACCTGAACTGTCAATCACACACAGCACTACACCTGAACTGTCAATCACACACAATGCTACACCTGAACTGTTAATCACACACAGCACTACACCTGAACTGTCAATCACACACAATGCTACACCTGAACTGACAATCACACACAGCACTACACCTGAACTGTCAATCACACACAATGCTACACCTGAACTGTTAATCACACACAGCACTACACCTGAACTGTCAATCACACACAATGCTACACCTGAACTGACAATCACACACAGCACTACACCTGAACTGTCAATCACACACAGCGCTACACCTGAACTGTCAATCACAGACAATGCTACACCTGAACTGTCAATCACACACAATGCTACACCTGAACTGTCAATCACACACAGCGCTACACCTGAACTGTCAATCACAGACAATGCTACACCTGAACTGACAATCACACACAGCACTACACCTGAACTGTCAATCACACACAGCGCTACACCTGAACTGTCAATCACAGACAATGCTACACCTGAACTGTCAATCACACACAATGCTACACCTGAACTGTCAATCACACACAGCGCTACACCTGAACTGTCAATCACACACAGCGCTACACCTGAACTGTCAATCACACACAGCGCTACACCTGAACTGTCAATCACACAGACTGGAGGGACACTTCAGCTGCGTAGTCCTAAACTGAATATGAACTGAACTGTCAATTCTGGCCCGTAGAACCAGACCCGGCCTCATCTAAAGGTTCAAGAATTCGAGAATCACTTGATGGTTAACACTGGGACCACACAGAGTTTCTACAGTTATTTTTCAGACAAGGACAGGGCTTGGAGCAGCAGACAATATTACTGAAATAATGGTTTTATCTGGCCCCAATCTGTCACAGTTCATGAGCTAAACACCACCTGCAGAATGGAACGTGACATAGAGTGCGGTGAGCACAATACAAACCGGGAACAGGCTTAGTTACATCGTGTTATCCAATATAGTCCTGCTAACCTCACCGTTACAGCGCTTAATCCATATTTTATATATAAAGGTCGGGAGAACAGGCAGGGGAGTTAAACATCAGTTGGAACTAGTTACAAAGGTATAAATGTTAAAGACTTCAGAATCCTTTCAGTAACTCCTCATCGAATGATACAGCACAGAAGGAGGTCATTCGGCCCATCGTGCCTGTGCTGGTTCTTTGAAAGTGCTATCCAATGAGTCCCACTTCCCTGCACTTCCCCCATAGCCCTGCAATGTTTTTTCCTTTTCAAGGATATATCCAATTCCCTTTTGAAAGCTATTACTGAATCTGTTTCATCCCACGCCCTATCAGCACCGGGGTAATGGACGCCGCCATATTGGCACAGGCCGCTGAGCAAGCAGCTTCCTAAACCAGGCGTCAGGGCCCTTCCATAAGGCCCGTTCCAGGCCCCCCTGCACTAAATTGGTGAGCGATCCTTCAGCGGTCACTGCGTCCTAAGCCACCAGTTGTGCTCCTCAGCTCTGCAGTGCCCCTGAGCCCCTGATCGGCCCCCCCTCCCATTGTCCTTCCCCCAAACCCCAACGAGGGCCGCTGCCAGCGAGGCAGACAGCCCGAAATTAGAATGCAGGCACTGGGTGACCTGCCTCTGCAGGCATGACCGCCGCGGACACCTCGGCCTAATGATTGAGAAGAGGCCTAAACCCATGGCCCAATTTCAGGTTAGGCTCGGGCCTCCCGGTTGGGGCCGGACACTCCGTATGCCCCCCAAAAACAGGCTGCAACCAATTTCGAACCCCTGCATCGCGAGTTTGCACCCTTCATGAATTTCCAAAACAGTCTACAAACAGGGCAGGTGACAGGGCTAAATCCCGTGTGGTTTTACACTGAAGGCCCAATACTCCTCACGTCAAAGCGGCCTGAGAGAGTCAGCCATATGTTTGAGGGATGGATTGTCTTACTTGGTGTTGTCAGAGTCTATCGTGTGGAAGAGATTTTCCAGTTCTTCTTCGTTGAGTGTCCCGTCAGAAAAAAAGGCCCGGAATTCATCCAAGGACAATTTGCCATCATCTGGAACAGAAGAAATAAAGGGGTCACACTGTCACCCACTGTGGTCATCGGCAACAGAATCAATCCAGGCACAGTGATAAACATAATTAACAGCAACAATAAAATAGCAGCACTCCAATCCCATGCACTGTCCTGTATATAACACAACAACTTGCATTTATATAGCGCTTTTTACATGGTAAAATGCCCCAAGCCACTTCACAGGAGTGTTATCAAACATAATTTGACACCGAGCCACATAAGGAGATATTAGGACAGGTGCCCAAAAGCTTGGTCAAAGAGGTAGGTTTTAAGGAGCGTCTTAAAGGAGGAGCGAGAGGTAGAGAGGGGGAGAGGTTTAGGGAGGGAATTCCAAAGTTAGGGCCTCGGCAGCTGAAGGCACGGCCACCAATGGTGAAAATTGGGGATGCCCAAGAGGAACACAGGGATCTCAGAGGGTTGTAGGGCTGGAGATGGTTCCAGAGCTAGGGAGGGCCGAGACCATGGGGGGATTTGAACACAAGAATGAGAATTTTCAAATAAAGGCATTGCCGGACCGGGAACCAAAGTAGATCAGCGAGCACAGGGGTGAAGGGAGAATGGGACTTGCTGCGTTAGGATACGAGCAGCAGACTTTTGGATGAGCTCAAATTTACGGAGGGTGGGAGATGGGGGCCGGCCAAGAGAGCATTGGAATAGTTGAGTCTGGAGGTAACAGAGGCATGGATGAGCGTTTCAACAGCAGATGGGCTGAGGCGGGGCGGAGTCAGGCGATGTCACGGAGGTGTAAGGAGAGGATATGGTGTCGGAAATGCAGCTCAGGGTCAAATAGGACACCAAGGTGGGGAACGGTCTGGTTCAACCGGAGAGAGTGGCCAGCGAGGGGGATGGAGCTGGTGGCTAGGGAACGAAGTTGGTGGCACGGACCTAACACAATGGCTTTGGTCTTCCCAATACTTAATTGGAGGTATTTTCTGCTTCTCCAGTATTGTATGTCGGACAAGCAGCCTAACAAATCCATCAGTGGAGGGGTCGAGAGAGGTGGTGGTGAGGTAGAGCTGTGTGTCATCCACGTACACGTGGAACTTAAAGTTGTGTTTTCGAATTATGTCACACTTCTGTCCCATACACTGTCCTGTATATAACACACTCCTGTCCCACACGCTGTCCTGTATATAACACACTCCTGTCCCACACACTGTCCTGTATATAACACACTCCTGTCCCACACACTGTCCTGTATATAACACACTCCTGTCCCATACACCGTCCTGTATATAACACACTCCTGTCCCACACACTGTCCTGTATATAACACACTCCTGTCCCCTACACTGTCCTGTATATAACACACTCCTGTACCACACACTGTCCTGTACATAACACACACCTGTCCCACACACTGTCCTGTATATAACACACTCCTGTCCCATACACTGTCCTGGATATAACACACTCCTGTCCCATACACCGTCCTGTATATAACACACTCCTGTCCCACACACTGTCCTGTATATAACACACTCCTGTCCCCTACACTGTCCTGTATATAACACACTCCTGTACCACACACTGTCCTGTACATAACACACACCTGTCCCACACACTGTCCTGTATATAACACACTCCTGTCCCATACATTGTCCTGTATATAACACACTCATGCCCCATACACTGTCCTGTATATAACACACTCCTGTCCCACACACTGTCCTGTATATAACACACTCCTGACCCACACACTGTCCTGTATATAGCACACTCCTGTCCCATACACTGTCCTGTATATAACACACTCCTGTCCCACACACTGTCCTTTATATAACACACTCCTGTCCCATACACCGTCCTGTATATAACACACTCCTGTCCCATACACTGTACTGTGTATAACACACTCCTGTCCCATACACTGTCCTGTGTATAACACACACCTGTCCCATACACCGTCCTGTATATAACACACTCCTGTCCCATACACTGTCCTGTATATAACACACTCCTGTCCCATACACTGTCCTGTATATAACTACCTCCTGTCCCACACACTGTCCTGTGTATAACACACTCCTGTCCCATACACTGTCCTGTGTATAACACACTCCTGTCCCATACACTGTCCTGTGTACAACACACTCATGTCCCATACACTGTCCTGTGTATAACACACTCCTGTCCCATACACCATCCTGTATATAACACACTCCTGTCCCATACACTGTCCTGTATATTACACACTCCTGTCCCACACACTGTCCTGTATATAACACACTCCTGTCCCATACACTGTCCTGTGTATAACACACTCCTGTCCCATACACTGTCCTGTATATAACACACTCCTGACCCATACACTGTCCTGTGTATAACACACTCCTGTCCCATACACTGTCCTGTGTATAACACACTCCTGTCCAATACACTGTCCTGTGTATAACACACTCCTGTCCCATACACTGTCCTGTGTATAACACACTCCTGTCCCATACACTGTCCTGCATATAACACACTTCTGTCCCACACACTGTCCTGTATATAACACACTCCTGTCCCACACACTGTCCTGTATATAACACACATCTGTCCCATACACTGTCCTGTATATAACACACTCCTGTCCCACACACTGTCCTGTATACAAGATACTGCTGTCCCACACACTGTCCTGTATATAAGACACTCCTTTCCCACACACTGTCCTGTATATAACACACACACGTCACATACACCATCATGTATATAACACACACCCATCCCATAAACTGTCCTGTATATAACACATTCCTGTCCCACACACTGTCCTGTATATAACACACTCCTGCCCCATACACTGTCCTGTGTACAACACACTCCTGTCCCATACACTGTCCTGTGTATAACACATTCCTGTCCCACACACTGTCCTGTATATAACACACTCCTGCTCCATACACTGTCCTGTATATAACACATTCCTGTCCCATACACTGTCTTGTATATAACACACACCCTACCGATACATTGCCCTGTATATAACACACTCCTGTTCCACACGCTGTCCAGTATATAACACACTCCTGTCCCACACACTGTCCTGTACATAAAACACACCTGTCCCATACACCGTCCAGTATATAAAACACTCCTCTCCCATACACTGTCCTGTATATCACACACTACTGTCCCACACACTGTCCTGTATATATCACACTCCTGTCCCACACACTGTCCTGTATATATCACACTCCTGTGCCACACACTGTTCTGTATATAACACACTCCTGTCCCACACACTGTCCTGTATATAACACACTTCTGTCCCACACATTGTCCTGTATATAACACACTCCTGCCCCATACACTGTCCTGTGTATAACACACTCCTGTCCCATACACTGTCCTGTGTATAACACATTCCTGTCCCACACACTGTCCTGTATATAACACACTCCTGCCCCATACACAGTCCTGTATATAACACATTCCTGTCCCATACACTGTCTTGTATATAACACACACACCCGTCCGATACATTGCCCTGTATATAACACACTCCTGTTCCACACACTGTCCAGTATATAACACACTCCTGTCCCACACACTGTCCTGTACATAACACACACCTGTCCCATACACCGTCCTGTATATAAAACACTCCTCTCCCATACACTGTCCTGTATATCACACAATACTGTCCCACACACTGTCCTGTATATATCACACTCCTGTCCCACACACTGTCCTGTATATATCACACTCCTGTCTCACACACAGTCCTGTATATAACACACTCCTGTCCCATACCCTGTCCTGTATATAACACACTCCTGTCCCATACACTACCCTGTATATAACACACTCCTGTCCCATACACTGTCCTGTATATAACACACTCCTGTCCCACACACTGTCCTGTATATAACACATTACTGTCCCATACACTGTCCTGTATATAACACACTCCTGTGCCACACACTGTTCTGTATATAACACACTCCTGTCCCACACACTGTCCTGTATATAACACACCCCTGTCCCACACACTGTCCTGTATATAACACACTCCTGTCCCACACACTGTCCTGTATATAACACACTCCTGTCCCACACACTGTCCTGTATACAAGATACTGCTGTCCCACACAATGACCTGTATATAAGACACTCCTGTCCCACACACTGTCCTGCATATAACACACTTCTGTCCCACACACTGTCCTGTATATAACACACTCCTGTCCCACACAATGTCCTGTATACAAGATACTGCTGTCCCACACACTGTCCTGTATATAAGGCACTCCTTTCCCACACACTGTCCTGTATATAACACACTCCTGTCCCACACACTGTTCTGCATATAACACACTTCTGTCCCACACACTGTCCTGTATATAACACACTCCTGTCCCATACACCGTCCTGTATATAACACACTTCTGTCCCATACACTGTCCTGTATATTACACACTCCTGTCCCACACATGGTCCTGTATATAACACACACCCGTCCTATACACTGTCCTGTATATAACACACTCCTGTCCCACACACTGTCCCGTATACAAGATACTGCTGTCCCACACACTGTCCTGTATATAAGACACTCCTTTCCCACACACTGTCCTGTATATAACACACTCCTGTCGCACACAACGTCCTGTATATAACACACTCCTGTCCCACACACTGTCCTGTAAAAAACACACTCCTGTCCCACACACTGTCCTGTATATAACACACTCCTGTCCCATACACAGTCCTGTATATAACACACTCATGTCCCACACACTGCCCTGTATATAGCGCATTCCTGTCCCATACACCGTCCTGTATATAACACACTTCTGTCCCATACACTGTCCTGTATATAACACACTCCTGTCCCACACACTGTCCTGTATATAACACATTACTGTCCCATACACTGTCCTGTATATAACACACTCCTGTGCCACACACTGTTCTGTATATAACACACTCCTGTCCCACACACTGTCCTGTATATAACACACCCCTGTCCCACACACTGTCCTGTATATAACACACTCCTGTCCCACACACTGTCCTGTATATAACACACTCCTGTCCCACACACTGTCCTGTATACAAGATACTGCTGTCCCACACAATGACCTGTATATAAGACACTCCTGTCCCACACACTGTCCTGCATATAACACACTTCTGTCCCACACACTGTCCTGTATATAACACACTCCTGTCCCACACAATGTCCTGTATACAAGATACTGCTGTCCCACACACTGTCCTGTATATAAGACACTCCTTTCCCACACACTGTCCTGTATATAACACACTCCTGTCCCACACACTGTTCTGCATATAACACACTTCTGTCCCACACACTGTCCTGTATATAACACACTCCTGTCCCATACACCGTCCTGTATATAACACACTTCTGTCCCATACACTGTCCTGTATATTACACACTCCTGTCCCACACACTGTCCTGTATACAAGATACTGCTGTCCCACACACTGTCCTGTATATAAGACACTCCTTTCCCACACACTGTCCTGTATATAACACACTCCTGTCGCACACAATGTCCTGTATATAACACACTCCTGTCCCACACACTGTCCTGTAAAAAATACACTCCTGTCCCACACACTGTCCTGTATATAACACACTCATGTCCCACACACTCCCCTGTATATAGCGCATTCCTGTCCCATACACCGTCCTGTATATAACACACTTCTGTCCCATACACTGTCCTGTATATAACACACTCCTGTCCCATACACTGTCCTGTATATAACACACTCCTGTCCCACACAATGACCTGTATATAAGACATTCCTGTCCCACACACTGTCCTGCATATAACACACTTCTGTCCCACACACTGTCCTGTATATAACACACTCCTGTCCCACACACTGTCCTGTATATAACACACATCTGTCCCATACACTGTCCTGTATATAACACACTCCTGTCCCACACACTGTCCTGTATACAAGATACTGCTGTCCCACACACTGTCCTGTATATAAGACACTCCTTTCCCACACACTGTCCTGTATATAACACACTCCTGTCGCACACAATGTCCTGTATATAACACACTCCTGTTCCATACACTGTCCTGTATATAACACACTTCTGTCCCATACACTGTCCTCTATATAAATCACTCCTGTCCACACACTGTCCTGTATACAAGATACTGCTGTCCCACACACTGTCCTGTATATAAGACACTCCTTTCCCACACACTGTCCTGTATATAACACATTCCTGTCCCACACACTGTTCTGTATATAACACACTTCTGTCCCACACACTGTCCTGTATATAACACACTCCTGTCCCACACACTGTCCTGTATATAACACACTCCTGTCCCATACACTGTCCTGTGTATAACACACTCCTGTCCCATACACTCCTGTCCTGTCTACTCAGTCGCTCCTCATAGGATAATCCCCCCATCCCAGGAACCAGTCTGGTGAACCTTCGTTGCACTCCCTCTGTGACAAGTATATCATCCTTAGGTAAGGAGACCAAAACTGTAGACAATACTCCAGGTGTGGTCTCATCAGGGCCCTATATAACTGCAGTAAGACATCTTTACTCTTATACTCAAATCCTCTTGAAATAAAGGCCAACATACCATTTGCTTTCCTAATTGCTTGCTGTACCTGCATGTTAACTTTCAGTGATTCGTGTACAAGGACACCCAGGTCCCTCTGAACACCAACATTTCCCAATATCTCACCATTTAAAAAATATTCTGCCTTTCTGTTTTTCCTACCAAAGTGGATAACTTCACGTTTCTCCACATTATATTCCATTTGCCATGTTCTTGCCCACTCACTTAGCTTGTCTATATCCCCTTGAAGCCTCCTTGCATCATCCTCACAACTTACATTCCTATCCAGCTTTGTATCATCAGCAAACTTGGTCCTCTCATCCAAATCATTGATGTAGATTGTGAATAGTTGAGGCCAAAGCACTGATCCTTGCGGTACCCAAATAGTTACAGCCTGCCAACCCGAAAATGTCCCGTTTATTCCTACTCTCTGTTTTCTGTCTGTTAACCAATCCCCAATCCATGCTAGTATATTACCCTCAATCCCATGAGCCCTAATTTTGTTTAATAACCTCTTGTGTGGCACCTTATCGAATGCCTTCTGAAAATCCACTGGTTCCCCCTTATCTGTTCTGCTAGTTACAATCTCAAAAAACTCTGACAGATTTGTCAAATATGATTTCCCTTTCATAAATCTGTGTTGACTCTGCCCAATCCTATTTTTATTTTCTAAGTGCCCTGTTAGAATGTCCTTAATAATAGATTCTAGCATTTTCCCTACTACTGATGTCAGGCTAACTGGTCTGTAGTTCCCCGTTTTCTCTCTCCCTCCTTTCTTAAATAGTGGGGTTACATTTGCTACCTTCCAATCCGTGGGAACTGTTCTAGAATCTATGGAATTTTGGAAAATGACAACCAACTATCTCTATATCCACCTCTTTCAACACCCTAGGATGTAGGCTATCAGCTCCAGGGGATTTATCGGCTTTCAGTCCCATTAACTTCACCAGTACTCATTCATTACTAATAATAATTTCTTTCTGTTCCTCATTCCCTTGGTTCTCCGCTATTTCCGGGAACTTTTTTGCGTCTACTTCCATGAAGACAGACACAAAGTATTTGTTTAATTTCTCTGCCATTCCCTTATTTCCCATTATAATTTCTCCTGTCCCAGCCTGTAAGGGACCCACATTTACTTTCGCTAATCTTTTCCTTTTTACATACCTATAGAAGCTTTTACAGTCTGTTTTTATGTCTCTCGCTAATTTACTCTCATTCTATTTTCCCTTTCTTTATCAATATCTTGGTCCTCCTTTGCTGAATTCTAAAATCCTCCCAATCCTCAGGCTTACTACTCTTTATGGCAACATTATAAGCCTCTTCCTTTGATCTAATACTATCTTTAACTTCTCTTGTTAGCCACAGTTGGACCACTTTTCCTGTCGGGCTTTTGTGTTTAAAGGAATGTATATTTGTTGTAAATTATGTATTAATTCTTTAAATGCAAGCTATTGCTTCTCTACCGTCATACCTTTTAATGTAGTTTCCCAATCTAACTCAGCCAGCTTGCCACTCATACCTACGTAGTTTGCTTTGTTTAGATTTAAGATCCTAGCTACAACACTGGCATCTACTCGACAATGTGGTAAACTGCCCAGGTATGTCCTGTCCACCAAAAGCTGGACAAATCCAATCCAGCCAATTACCGCCCCATCAGTCTACTCTCAATCATCAGCAAAGTGATGGAAGCTGTCATCGACAGTGCTATCAAGCGGCACTTACTCACCAATAACCCGCTCACTGATGCCCAGTGTGGGTTCCACCAAGACCACTCGGCTCATTACATCCTTGGTCCAAACATGGACAAAGGAGCTGAATTCCAGAGGTGAGGTGAGAGTGACTGCCCTTGACATCAAGGCAGCATTTGACCAAGTGTGGCATCAATAAGCCCTAGTAAAACTGAAGTCAATAGGAATCGGGGGGAAAACTCTCCACTGGCTCGGATCACTCCTAGCACAAAGGAAGATGGTGGTGGTGATTGAAGGTCAATCATCACAGCCCCAGGACATCGCTGCAGGAGTTCCTCAGGGCAGTGTCCTAGGCCCAACCATCTTCAGCTGCTTCATCAATGACCTTCCCTCCAACATAAGGTCAGAAATGGGGATGTTCGCTGATGACTGCACAGTGTTCAGTGCCATTCACAACTCCTCAGATAATGAAGCAGTCCATGACCACATGCAAAAAGACCTGGACGACGTTCCGGCTTGGGCTGATAAGTGACAGGTAACATTCGCACCACAGAAGTGCCAGGCAATGACCATCTCCAACAAGCGAGAGTCTAACCACTGCCCCTTGATGTTCAACGGCATTACCATCGCAGAATCCCCCACCATCAACATCCTGGGGGTCACCATTAACCAGAAACTTGACTGGACCAGCCACATAAACACTGTGGCAACAAGAGCTGGTCAGACGCTAGGTATTCTGTGGTGAGTGTCTCACTTCCTGACTCCCCAAAGCCTTTCCACCATCTACAAGGCACAAGTGAGGAGTGTGATGGAATACTCTCCACTTGCCTGGATGAGTGCAGCTCCAACAACACACAAGATGATTGACAGCATCCAGGACAAAGCAGCCCGCTTGATTAGCACCCCATCCACCACCTTAAACATTCACTCCCTCCACCACTGGTGTACCGTGGCTGCAGTGTGTACAATCTACAAGATGCACTGCAGCAACTCACCAAGGCTACTTCGGCAGCACCTCCCAAACCCGCGACCTCTTCCACCTAGAAGGACAAGGGCAGCTGGCGCATGGGAACACCATCATCTCCAAGCTCCCCTCCAAGTCACACACCATCCTGACTTAGAAGTATATCGCCGATCCTTCATCGTCGCTGGGTCAAAATCCTGGAACTCCCTCCCTAACAGCACTGTGGGAGTACCTTCACCACACGGACTGCAGCGGTTAAAGAAGGCGGCTCATCACCACATTCTCAAGGGGTATTAGGGTTGGGCAATAAATGCTGGCCTTGCCAGCGACGCCCACATCCCACAGATGAATTTAAAAAAACACTCCTGTCCCATATAACTGACCTGTATATAACACAGACCCATCCCATACACTGTCCTGCACATAACACACTCCCGTCCCATACACTATCCTGTGTATAACACACTCCTGTCCCACACACTGTCCTGTACATAACACACACACGTCACATACACCGTCCTGTATATAACACACTTCTGTCCCATACACTGTCTTGTATATAACACACACCCGTCCGATACATTGCCCTGTATATAACACACTCCTGTTCCACACACTGTCCTGTATATAACACACTCCTGTCCCACACACTGTCCTGTATATAACACACACCTGTCCCATACACCGTCCTGTATATAAAATACTCCTCTCCCATACACTGTACTGTATATAACACACTCCTGTCCCATACACTGTCCTGTATACAGTATATCACACTCCTGTCCCATACACTGTCCTGTATATAACACACTCCTGTCCCATACACTACCCTGTATATAACACATTAATGTCCCATACACTATCCTGTATATAACACACTCCTGTGCCACACAATGTTCTGTATATAACACACTTCTGTCCCACACACTGTCCTGTATATAACACATTCCTGTCCCACACACTGTCCTGTATATAACACATTCCTGTCTCACACACTGTTCTGTATATAACACACTTCTGTCCCATACACTGTCCTGTATACAGCATATCACACTCCTGTCCCATACACTGTCCTGTATATAACACATTCCTGTCCCACACACTGTCCTGTATATAACACATTCCTGTCTCACACACTGTTCTGTATATAACACACTTCTGTCCCATACACTGTCCTGTATATAACACACTCCTGTCCCACACACTGTCCTGTATACAAGATACTGCTGTCCCACACAATGTCCTGTAAATAAGACACTCCTGTCCCACACACTGTCCTGTATATAACACACTCCTGCCCCATACACTGTCCTGTATATAACACACTCCTGTCCAACACACTGTCCTGTATATAACACACTCCTGTCCCACACACTGTCCTGTATATAACACACTCCTGTCCCATACACTGTCCTATATATAACACACTCCTGTCCCACACACTGTCCTGTATATAACACACTCATGTCCCATACACCGTTCTGTATATAACACACTGCTGTCCCATACACTGTCCTGTACATAACACACTCCTGTCCCATACACTATCCTGTGTATAACACACTCCTGTCCCACACACTGTCCTGTATATAACACACACACATCACATACACCATCATGTATATAACACACACCCATCCCATACACTGTCCTGTATATAACACATTCCTGTCCCACACACTGTCCTGTATATAACACACTCCTGCCCCGTACACCGTCCTGTATATAACACACTCCTGTCCCATACACTACCCTGTATATAACACACTCCTGTCCCATACACTGTCCTGTATATAACACACTCCTGTCCCACACACTGTCCTGTATATAACACATTACTGTCCCATACACTGTCCTGTATGTAACACACTCCTGTGCCACACAAAGTTCTGTATATAACACACTCCTGTCCCACACACTGTCCTGTATATAACACATTAATGTCCATTACACTGTCCTGTATATAACACACTCCTGTGCCACACAATGTTTTGTATATAACACACTTCTGTCCCACACACTGTCCTGTATATAACACATTCCTGTCCCACACACTGTCCTGTATATAACACACTCCTGTCCCACACACTGTTCTGTATATAACACACTTCTGTCCCATACACTGTCCTGTATATAACACACTCCTGTCCCACACACTGTCCTGTATATAACACACCCCTGTCCCATACACCGTTCTGTATATAACACACTCCTGTCCCATACACTGTCCTGTACATAACACACTCCTGTCCCATACACTATGCTGTGTATAACACACTCCTGTCCCACACACTGTCCTGTATATAACACACACACATCACATACACCATCATGTATATAACACACACCCATCCCATACACTGTCCTGTATATAACACCCTCCTGTCCCATACACTGTCCTGTATATAACACATTACTGTCCCATACACTGTCCTGTATATAACACACTCCTGTCCCATACACTGTCCTGTATATAACACACTCCTGTCCCACACACTGTCCTGTATATAACACATTACTGTCCCATACACTGTCCTGTATGTAACACACTCCTGTCCCACACACTGTCCTGTATATAACACACTCCTGTCCCACACACTGTCCTGTATATAACACACTTCTGTCCCATACACTGTCCTGTATATAACACACTCCTGTCCCACACACTGTCCTGTATACAAGATACTGCTGTCCCACACAATGTCCTGTATATAAGACTCTCCTGTCCCACACACTGTCCTGTATATAACACACTCCTGCCCCATACACTGTCCTGTATATAACACACTCCTGTCCCACACACTGTCCTGTATATAACACACTCCTGACCCACACAATGTCCTGTATATAACACACTCCTGTCCCATACACTGTCCTGTATATAACACACTCCTGTCCCACACACTGTCCTGTATATAACACACTCCTATCCCATACACCGTCCTGTATATAACACTCTCCTGTCCCATACACTGTCCTGTGTATAACACACTCCTGTCCCATACACTGTCCTGTGTATAACACACTCCTGTCCCATACACCGTCCTGTATATAACACACTCTTGTCCCATACACTGTCCTGTAAATACACATTACTGTCCCATACACTGTCCTGTATATAACACACTCCTGTGCCACACAATGTTCTGTATATAACACACTCCTGTCCCACACACTGTCCTGTATATAACACACTCCTGTCCCACACACTGTCCTGTATATAACACACTTCTGTCCCATACACTGTCCTGTATATAACACACCCCTGTCCCACACACTGTCCTGTATACAAGATACTGCTGTCCCACACAATGTCCTGTATCTAAGACACTCCTGTCCCACACACTGTCCTGTATATAACACAATCCTGCCCCATACACTGTCCTGTATATAACACACTCCTGTCCCACACACTGTCCTGTATATAACACACTCCTGTCCCACACACTGTCCTGTATATAACACACTCCTGTCCCATACACTGTCCTGTATATAACACACTCCTGTCCCACACACTGTCCTGTATATAACACACTCCTGTCCCATACACCGTCCTGCATATAACACACTCCTGTCCCATACACTGTCCTGTGTATAACACACTCCTGTCCCATACACTACCCTGTATATAACACACTCCTGTCCCATACACTGTCCTGTATATAACACACTCCTGTCCCACACACTGTCCTGTATATAACACATTACTGTCCCATACACTGTCCTGTATATAACACACTCCTGTCCCACACACTGTCCTGTATACAAGATACTGCTGTCCCACAAAATGTCCTGTATATAACACACTCCTGTCCCACACACTGTCCTGTATATAACACACTCCTGACCCACACAATGTCCTGTATATAACACACTCCTGTCCCATACACTGTCCTGTATATAACACACTCCTGTCCCACACACTGTCCTGTATATAACACACTCATGTCCCATACACCGTCCTGTATATAACACTCTCCTGTCCCATACACTGTCCTGTGTATAACACACTCCTGTCCCATATACTGTCCTGTGTATAACACACTCCTGTCCCATACACCGTCCTGTATATAACACACTCTTGTCCCATACACTGTCATGTAAATACACATTACTGTCCCATACACTGTCCTGTATATAACACACTCCTGTCCCATACACTGTCCTGTATATAACACACTCCTGTCCCATACACTGTTCTGTATATAACACACTCCTGTCCCACACACTGTCCTGTATATAACACACTCCTGTCCCATACACTGTCCTGTGTATAACACACTCCTGTCCCATACACTGTCCTGTGTATAACACACTCCTGTCCCATACACTGTCCTGTGTATAACACACTCCTGTCCCATACACCGTCCTGAATATAACACACTCCTGTCCCATACACTGTCCTGTATATAACACACTCCTGTCCCATACACTGTCCTGTATATAACACACTCCTGTGCCACACACTGTCCTGTATATAACACACTTCTGTCCCATACACTGTCCTGTATATAACACACCCCTGTCCCACACACTGTCCTGTATACAAGATACTGCTGTCCCACACAATGTCCTGTATATAACACACTCCTGTCCCACACACTGTCCTGTATATAACACACTCCTGTCCCATACACTGTCCTGTGTATAACACACTCCTGTCCCATACACTGTCCTGTATATAACACACTCCTGTCCCACACACTGTCCTGTATATAACACACTCCTGTCCCACACACTGTCCTGTATATAACACACTCCTGTCCCATACACTGTCCTGTGTATAACACACTCCTGTCCCATACACTCCTGTCCTGTCTCCGCAGTCGCTCCTCATAGGATAATCCCCCCATCCCAGGAACCAGTCTGGTGAACCTTCGTTGCACTCCCTCTGTGACAAGTATATCATCCTTAGGTAAGGAGACCAAAACTGTAGACAATACTCCAGGTGTGGTCTCATCAGGGCCCTATATAACTGCAGTAAGACATCTTTACTCTTATACTCAAATCCTCTTGAAATAAAGGCCAACATACCATTTGCTTTCCTAATTGCTTGCTGTACCTGCATGTTAACTTTCAGTGATTCGTATACAAGGACACCCAGGTCCCTCTGAACACCAACATTTCCCAATATCTCACCATTTAAAAAATATTCTGCCTTTCTGTTTTTCCTACCAAAGTGGATAACTTCACGTTTCTCCACATTATATTCCATTTGCCATGTTCTTGCCCACTCACTTAGCTTGTCTATATCCCCTTGAAGCCTCCTTGCATCATCCTCACAACTTACATTCCTATCCAGCTTTGTATCATCAGCAAACTTGGTCCTCTCATCCAAATCATTGATGTAGATTGTGAATAGTTGAGGCCAAAGCACTGATCCTTGCGGTACCCAAATAGTTACAGCCTGCCAACCCGAAAATGTCCCGTTTATTCCTACTCTTTGTTTTCTGTCTGTTAACCAATCCCCAATCCATGCTAGTATATTACCCTCAATCCCATGAGCCCTAATTTTGTTTAATAACCTCTTGTGTGGCACCTTATCGAATGCCTTCTGAAAATCCACTGGTTCCCCCTTATCTGTTCTGCTAGTTACAATCTCAAAAAACTCTGACAGATTTGTCAAATACGATTTCCCTTTCATAAATCTGTGTTGACTCTGCCCAATCCTATTTTTATTTTCTAAGTGCCCTGTTAGAATGTCCTTAATAATAGATTCTAGCATTTTCCCTACTACTGATGTCAGGCTAACTGGTCTGTAGTTCCCCGTTTTCTCTCTCCCTCCTTTCTTAAATAGTGGGGTTACATTTGCTACCTTCCAATCCGTGGGAACTGTTCTAGAATCTATGGAATTTTGGAAAATGACAACCAACTATCTCTATATCCACCTCTTTCAACACCCTAGGATGTAGGCTATCAGCTCCAGGGGATTTATCGGCTTTCAGTCCCATTAACTTCACCAGTACTCATTCATTACTAATAATAATTTCTTTCTGTTCCTCATTCCCTTGGTTCTCCGCTATTTCCGGGAACTTTTTTGCGTCTACTTCCATGAAGACAGACACAAAGTATTTGTTTAATTTCTCTGCCATTCCCTTATTTCCCATTATAATTTCTCCTGTCCCAGCCTGTAAGGGACCCACATTTACTTTCGCTAATCTTTTCCTTTTTACATACCTATAGAAGCTTTTACAGTCTGTTTTTATGTCTCTCGCTAATTTACTCTCATTCTATTTTCCCTTTCTTTATCAATATCTTGGTCCTCCTTTGCTGAATTCTAAAATCCTCCCAATCCTCAGGCTTACTACTCTTTATGGCAACATTATAAGCCTCTTCCTTTGATCTAATACTATCTTTAACTTCTCTTGTTAGCCACAGTTGGACCACTTTTCCTGTCGGGCTTTTGTGTTTAAAGCAATGTATATTTGTTGTAAATTATGTATTAATTCTTAAATGCAAGCTATTGCTTCTCTACCGTCATACCTTTTAATGTAGTTTCCCAATCTAACTCAGCCAGCTTGCCACTCATACCTACGTAGTTTGCTTTGTTTAGATTTAAGATCCTAGCTACAACACTGGCATCTACTCGACAATGTGGTAAACTGCCCAGGTATGTCCTGTCCACCAAAAGCTGGACAAATCCAATCCAGCCAATTACCGCCCCATCAGTCTACTCTCAATCATCAGCAAAGTGATGGAAGCTGTCATCGACAGTGCTATCAAGCGGCACTTACTCACCAATAACCCGCTCACTGATGCCCAGTGTGGGTTCCACCAAGACCACTCGGCTCATTACATCCTTGGTCCAAACATGGACAAAGGAGCTGAATTCCAGAGGTGAGGTGAGAGTGACTGCCCTTGACATCAAGGCAGCATTTGACCAAGTGTGGCATCAATAAGCCCTAGTAAAACTGAAGTCAATAGGAATCGGGGGGAAAACTCTCCACTGGCTCGGATCACTCCTAGCACAAAGGAAGATGGTTGTGGTGATTGAAGGTCAATCATCACAGCCCCAGGACATCGCTGCAGGAGTTCCTCAGGGCAGTGTCCTAGGCCCAACCATCTTCAGCTGCTTCATCAATGACCTTCCCTCCAACATAAGGTCAGAAATGGGGATGTTCGCTGATGACTGCACAGTGTTCAGTGCCATTCACAACTCCTCAGATAATGAAGCAGTCCATGACCACATGCAAAAAGACCTGGACGACGTTCCGGCTTGGGCTGATAAGTGACAGGTAACATTCGCACCACAGAAGTGCCAGGCAATGACCATCTCCAACAAGCGAGAGTCTAACCACTGCCCCTTGATGTTCAACGGCATTACCATCGCAGAATCCCCCACCATCAACATCCTGGGGGTCACCATTAACCAGAAACTTGACTGGACCAGCCACATAAACACTGTGGCAACAAGAGCTGGTCAGACGCTAGGTATTCTGCGGCGAGTGTCTCACTTCCTGACTCCCCAAAGCCTTTCCACCATCTACAAGGCACAAGTGAGGAGTGTGATGGAATACTCTCCACTTGCCTGGATGAGTGCAGCTCCAACAACACTCAAGAAGCTCAACAGCATCCAGGACAAAGCAGCCCGCTTGATTAGCACCCCATCCACCACCTTAAACATTCACTCCCTCCACCACTGGTGTACCGTGGCTGCAGTGTGTACAATCTACAAGATGCACTGCAGCAACTCACCAAGGCTTCTTCGGCAGCACTTCCCAAAACCGCGACCTCTTCCACCTAGAAGGACAAGGGCAGCTGGCGCATGGGAACACCATCATCTCCAAGCTCCCCTCCAAGTCACACACCATCCTGACTTAGAAGTATATCGCCGATCCTTCATCGTTGCTGGGTCAAAATCCTGGAACTCCCTCCCTAACAGCACTGTGGGAGTACCTTCACCACACGGACTGCAGCGGTTAAAGAAGGCGGCTCATCACCACATTCTCAAGGGGTATTAGGGTTGGGCAATAAATGCTGGCCTTGCCAGCGACGCCCACATCCCACAGATGAATTTAAAAAAACACTCCTGTCCCATATAACTGACCTGTATATAACACACACCCATCCCATACACTGTCCTGTACATAACACACTCCTGTCCCATACACTATCCTGTGTATAACACACTCCTGTCCCACACACTGTCCTGTATATAACACACACACGTCACATACACCATCATGTATATAACACACACCCATCCCATACACTGTCCTGTATATAACACATTCCTGTCCCACACACTGTCCTGTATATAACACACTCCTGCCCCATACACTGTCCTGTGTATAACATACTCCTGTCCCATACACTGTCCTGTGTATAACACATTCCTGTCCCACACACTGTCCTGTATATAACACACTCCTGCCCCATACACTGTCCTGTATATAACACATTCCTGTCCCATACACTGTCTTGTATATAACACACACCCGTCCGATACATTGCCCTGTATATAACACACTCCTGTTCCACACACTGTCCAGTATATAACACACTCCTGTCCCACACACTGTCCTGTACATAACACACACCTGTCCCATACAGCGTCCTGTATATAAAACACTCCTCTCCCATACACTGTCCTGTGTATAACACATTCCTGTCCCACACACTGTCCTGTATATAACACACTCCTGCCCCATACACTGTCCTGTATATAACACATTCCTGTCCCATACACTGTCTTGTATATAACACACACCCGTCCGATACATTGCCCTGTATATAACACACTCCTGTTCCACACACTGTCCAGTATATAACACACTCCTGTCCCACACACTGTCCTGTACATAACACACACCTGTCCCATACAGCGTCCTGTATATAAAACACTCCTCTCCCATACACTGTCCTGTATATCACACACTACTGTCCCACACACTGTCCTGTATATATCACACTCCTGTCCCACACACTGTCCTGTATATATCACACTCCTGTCCCACACACTGTCCTGTATATAACACACTCCTGTCCCATACACTGTCCTGTATATAACACACTCCTGTCCCATACACTACCCTGTATATAACACACTCCTGTCCCATACACTGTCCTGTATATAACACACTCCTGTCCCACACACTGTCCTGTATATAACACATTACTGTCCCATACACTGTCCTGTATATAACACACTCCTGTGCCACACACTGTTCTGTATATAACACACTCCTGTCCCACACACTGTCCTGTATATAACACACTCCTGTCCCACACACTGTCCTGTATATAACACACTCCTGTCCCACACACTGTCCTGTATACAAGATACTGCTGTCCCACACAATGACCTGTATAGAAGACACTTCTGTCCCACACACTGTCCTGTATATAACACACTCCTATCCCACACACTGTCCTGTATATAACACACTCCTGTCCCATACACTGTCCTGTGTATAACACATTCCTGTCCCACACACTGTCCTGTATATAACACACTCCTGCCCCATACACTGTCCTGTATATAACACATTCCTGTCCCATACACTGTCTTGTATATAACACACACCCGTCCGATACATTGCCCTGTATATAACACACTCCTGTTCCACACACTGTCCAGTATATAACACACTCCTGTCCCACACACTGTCCTGTACATAACACACACCTGTCCCATACACCGTCCTGTATATAAAACACTCCTCTCCCATACACTGTCCTGTATATCACACACTACTGTCCCACACACTGTCCTGTATATATCACCCTCGTGTCCCACACACTGTCCTGTATATATCACACTCCTGTCCCACACACTGTCCTGTATATAACACACTCCTGTCCCACACACTGTCCTGTATATAACACACTCCTGTCCCATACACTGTCCTGTATCTATCACACTCCTGTCCCATACACTGTCCTGTATATAACACACTCCTGTCCCATACACTACCCTGTATATAACACACTCCTGTCCCATACACTGTCCTGTATATAACACACTCCTGTCCCACACACTGTCCTGTATATAACACATTACTGCCCCATACACTGTCTTGTATATAACACATTCCTGTCCCATACACTGTCTTGTATATAACACACACCCGTCCGATACATTGCCCTGTATATAACACACTCCTGTTCCACACACTGTCCTGTATATAACACACTCCTGTCCCACACACTGTCCTGTATATAACACAATCCTGTCCCACACACTGTCCTGTATACAAGATACTGCTGTCCCATACAATGACCTGTATATAAGACACTCCTGTCCCACACACTGTCCTGAATATAACACACTTCTGTCCCACACACTGTCCTGTATATAACACACATCTGTCCCATACACTGTCCTGTATATAACACACTCCTGTCCCACACACTGTCCTGTATACAAGATACTGCTGTCCCACACACTGTCCTGTATATAAGACACTCCTGTCCCACACACTGTCCTGTATATAACACACTCCTGTCCCACACACTGTTCTGTATATAACACACTTCTGTCCCACACACTGTCCTGTATATAACACACTCCTGTCCCACACACTGTCCTGTATATAGCACACTCCTGTCCCATACACTGTCCTGTATATAACACACTCATGTCCCACACACTGCCCTGTATATAGCACATTCCTGTCCCATACACCGTCCTGTATATAACACACTTCTGTCCCATACACTGTCCTGTATATAGCACATTCCTGTCCCACACACTGTCCTGTATATAACACACTACTGTCCCACACACGGTCCTGTATATAACACACTTCTGTCCCATACACTGTCCTGTATATAACACACTCCTGTCCCACACACTGTCCTGTATACAAGATACTGCTGTCCCACACACTGTCCTGTATATAAGACACTCCTTTCCCACACACTGCCCTGTATATTACACACTCCTGTTCCAAACACTGCCCTGTATATAACACACTCCTGTCCCATACACTGTCCTGTATATAACAGACTACTGTCCCATGCACCGTCCTGTATATAACACACTCCTGTAGCATACACTATCCTGTACATAACAAACTCCTGTCCCATACCCTGTCCTGTATATGACAGACTCCTGTCCCATGCACTGTCCTGTATATAACACACTCCTTTCCCATACACTGTCCTGTATATAACACACTCCTGTCCCATACATTGTCCTTTATATAGCGCACTCCTGTCCCATACACCGTCCTGTATATAACACACTTCTGTCCCATACACTGTCCTGTATATTACACACTCCTGTCCCACACACGGTCCTGTATATAACACACACCCGTCCTATACACTGTCCTGTATATAACACACTCCTGCCCCACACACTGTCCTGTATATAACACACTCCTGCCCCATACACTGTCCTGTATATAACACACTCCTGTCCCACACACTGTCCAGTATATAATATTGATGCTGCTTCCGACCTCCAGTATAGGATGAGCAGAAATTTCCTCCAATTAAACATTGGAAAGACTGAAATCATTGTGTTTGCTCTCCTCCACAAACTCTGTTCCCTAGCCCCTGCCTCCATCCCTCCCCCTGGCCACTGTCTGAGGTTGATCGAGACAGTTTTCAACATTGGCATCCTATTTGACCCTGAGCTGAGTTTCCGACCCTTTTGTTGCTTTTTATAACTCTCCCAGTCTGCTGGATTTCCACTTATCCTCGCATTTGTGTAAGCCTTTTCATTATAGCTTGATACTGTCTCTTACCTCTTTGATTGACCATGTTTACTTAACTGCACAAGTGGAGCTTTTGCCTTTCAGGGGATTTGTGCTGGATTTGCATTGGACCATATACCTTCGAATACTTCCCACTCTTTGTCTGCAGGTTTATCCACTAACAGCTCAGCCCAGTTTAGAAACAGAAAAACATAGAAGATAGCAGCAGGAGTAGGCCATTCGGCCCCTCGAACCTGTTCCGCCATTTAATGAGATCATGGCTGATCATCCAAATTCAGTACCCTGTCCCTGCTTTCTCCCAATATCCCTTGATCCCTTTAGCCTTAAGAAATATGTCTAACTCGTTCTTGAATATATTTAATGAATTGGCCTCAACTGCCTTCTGTGGTAGAGAATTCCACAGGTTCACCACTCTCTGGGTGAAGAAATTCCTCCTCATCTCAGTCCTAAATGGCTTACCCCTTATCCTTAGACAATGACCCCTGGTTCTGGACTCCCCGGCCATCGGGAACATCCTTCCTGCATCTAGTCTGTCTAGTCCTGTTAGAATTTTATAAGTTTCAATAAGATCCCCTCTCATTCTTCTCAACTCTAGTGAATATAAGCCTAATCGACCCAATCTCTCTTCATACGTCATTCCTGCCATCCCAGGTATCAGTCTGGTGAATCTTCGCTGCACTCTCTCCATGGCAAGAACATCCTTCCTCAGATAAGGCGACCAAAACTGCACACAATACTCAAGGTGTGGTCTCACCAAGGCCCTGTACAACTGCAGCAAGACATCCTTGTTCCTGTACTCAAACCCTCTCGCTATGAAGGCCAACATACCATTTGCCTTCTTAACCGCCTGCTGCACCTGCATGCTTACCTTCAGCGACTGGTGCACAAGGACACCCAGGTCTCGTTGCACTTCCCCTTTTCCCAATCTATTGCCGTTCAGATAATAATCTGTCTTCCTGTTTTTGCCACCAAAGTGGATAACCTCGCATTTATCCACATTATACTGCATCTGCCATGCATCTGCCCAATCACCCAAACTGTCCAAATCATACTGGAGTTTCTCGGCATCTTCCTCACAGCACACACGCCCACCCAGCTTTGTGTTGTCTGCAAACTTGGAGATATTACATCTAGTTCCCTCGTCTAGATCATTAATATATATTGTGAATAACTGGGGTCCTAGCACCGATCCCTGCGGTACCCCACTAGTCACTGCCTGCCACTTGGAAAAAGACCAGTTTATTCCAACTCTTTGCTTCCTGTCTGCCAACCAGTTCTCTATCCAAGTTAGTACCGTACCCCCAATCCCATGTGCTTTAACTTTGCATGCTAATCTCTTGTGCGGGACCTTATCCAAAGCATTCTGAAAGTCCAAATACACCACATCCACTGGTACTCCCTTATCTATTCTACCAGTTACATCCTCAAAAAATTCCAGTAGATTAGTTTAGTCAAGCATGATTTACCTTTTGTAAATCCATGTTGACTTTGTCCGATCCTGTAATTGTTTTCCTAGTGCTCTGCTGTTACATCTTTTGTAATGGACTCAAGCATTTTCCCCACTACCAATGTCAGGCTAACCGGCCTATAATTCCCCATTTTCTCTCTACCACCTTTTTTAAATAGTGGGGTTACATTAGCTACCCTCCAATCCATGGCAACTGTTCCAGAGTCTATAGAATTTTGGAAGATGATCAGCAATGCATCTACTATTTCTAGGGCCTCTTCCTTAAGTACCCTAGGATGTAGATTATCAGGCCCTGGGGATTTATCGGCCTTCAATCCCATCAATTTCCCTAACACCATTTCCCTACAAATACTGATTTTATTCAGTTCCTCTCTCTCATTAGACCCTATTTTCCCCGACATCTCTGGGAGATTATTTGTGTCCTCCTTTGTGAAGACAGAACCAAAGTATGTATTTAATTGGTCTGCCATTTCTTTGTTCCCCATTATAAATTCTCCTGATTCTGACTGCCAGGGACCTACGCTTGACTTCACCAATCTTTTTCTCTTCACATATCTATCGAAGCTTTTACAGTCAGCTTTTATGTTCCCTGAAAGCTTACTCTCATACTCTATTTTCCTCCTCTTAATTCATCCCTTTGTCCTCCTTTGCTGAATCCTAAACTGCTCCCAATCCTCAGGTTTGCTGCTTTTTCTGGCCAATTTATATGTCCTCTCCTTGGATCTTATGCTATCCCTAATTTCCCTTGTTAGCCACGGTTGCGTCACCTTTTTTGTTTTATTTTTATGCCAAACAGGGATGAACAAATTCTGTAGTTCATCCATGCGATCTTTAAATGTTTGCCATTGCCTATCCAACGTCAACCCTTTAAGTAACGTAACCCAATCCATCCGAGCCAACTCACGCCTCATAACATCGTAGTTTCCTTTATTTAAATTCAGGACCCTAGTCTCTGAATCGATTACTTCACTCTCCATCTTAATGAAGAATGCTATCATATTATGATTGCTCCTCCCCAAGGGGCCTCGCACAACAAGATTGCAAATTAATCCTTTCTCATTACATAATACCCAGTCTAAGATGGCCTGATCTCGAGTTGGTTCCTCGACATATTGGTCCAGGAAACCATCCCGTATACATTACTGCGGTCAATCTAGGAGGACCACAAGAAATTGGTCCTCTAGTGCCATCAGGACATGACTGACGATCAGTGCGCCTATCCTGAAGAGGACGAAAGATGTCCGCCAGGGACACTGGCACTGGGCTCACACTGTGTCCTGGAGGGGGGAAGGAGATCGGGTGGGGGGTGTGAGCGGCCGCTGGTGGTGGCCCACACACTCAATGAGGGGCAGGAACTCACCTGCTCTTCTTCGAATAGTGCCGTGGAATCTTTGACGTCCACCTGAGAGGACAGATGGGGCCTCGGTTTAACTCCTTCAGCACTGCACTACATTGTTAGCCAGGATTATGTGCTCAAGTTTCTGGAGTTGGACTTGACCCCACGACCTCCTGGGTCAGAGGTGAGAATGCTACCACTGAGCCACAGCTGACACCAGAGATCCATGCTGGCCTGTGAACCAACTGTACAACCCATTATTTTGGGTTTTTTCCATCCTCGGGTTCCCCCTCAATGTTGCCCTCAGAGTGATGTCACCTCCTTTAATTTGGGTTAGCAGTTCAGATTGACTTGGAAGCTGCTGCAAAGGCCTGTAACCTTAGAAACCCTCTGAATGTCTCAGGGTTCAGGACTCGGCACCTGCTCATCGCTTTTCTGTGCTTAACCGCCCATTGGTGACTGTGACTACACAAGGCCACGGAGAAAGGATTTATCGTGGAGCAGACAGCAACTCATGGTCCAGGATGTCGAGCACTCCACTTTTGGATGGCTTCCTGTTGGCTAGTAATAGCTGGCAGAGATTGTGCTGCTTCTTCTCATTACAATGTCACCTGGGTGTAAAAGCTGCGCATAATTTACTGTAATCATGCTGAACACAAACTCCTGGAGCTTGCAGAGTGCTCGAGAGCCAAAGAGGCGATTAGGTTATTAGAGTGTGACAGCCCTATCACTCAGTCACACCAATTAGTGACTATTCAGTATAGAGTCCAATGAAAGGGAGAGCCTGACCATCAGTATCCCATTTAAAGAGAGTCTGACCATCAGGATCCCATCTAAAGAGAATCTGACGATCAGCAACCCATCTAAGAGAGTCTGACCATTAGGATCCCATCTAAAGAGAGTTGGATCATCAGTATCCCATCTAAAGAGAGTCGGACCATCAGGATCCATCTAAAGAGAGACTGACCATCAGGATCCCATCTAAAGAGAGTCTGACCATCAGGATCCCATCTAAAGAGAGTCCGACCATCAGGATCCCATCTAAAGAGAATCTGACCATCAGGATTCAATCTAAAGAGAATCTGACCATCAGGATCCCATCTAAAGAGAGTCTGACCATCAGGATCCCATCGAAAGAGAATCTGACCATCAGGATCCCATCGAAAGATAGTCTGACCATCAGGATCCCATCTAAAGAGAGTCTGACCATCAGGATCCCATCAAAAGAGAGTCTGAACATTAGGATCCTATTTAAAGAGAGTCTGACCATCAGGATCCCATCTAAAGAGAGATTGACCATCAGGATCCCATCTTAAGAGAATCTGACCATCAGGATCCCATCTAAAGAGAATCTGACCATCAGGATCCCATCTAAAGAGAGTCTGACCATCAGGATCCCATCGAAAGAGAATCTGACCATCAGGATCCCATCGAAAGAGAGTCTGACCATCAGGATCTCATCTAAAGAGAGTCTGACCATCAGGATCCCATCAAAAGAGAGTCTGAACATTAGGATCCCAACTAAAGAGAATCTGACCATCAGGTCCCATCTAAAGACAGTCTGACTATTAGGATCCAATCTAAAGAGAACATGACCATTAGGATCCCATCTCAAGAGAGTCTGACCATCAGGATCCAATCTAAATAGAGTCTGACCATTAGGTTCCCATTTAAAGAGAGTCTGACCATCAGGATCCCATCGAAAGAGAGTCGGACCATCAGGATCCCATCTTAAGAGAGTTGGACCATCAGGATCCCATCTAAAGAGAGTCTAAAAATTAGGATCCCAACTAAAGAGAATCTGACCATCAGAATCCCATCTAAAGAGAATCTGACCATTATGATCCCATCTAAAGAAAATCTGACCATCAGGATCCCATCTAAAGAGAGTCTGACCATTAGGATCCCATCTAAAGAGAGTCTGATCATTAGGATCCCAACTAAAGAGAATCTGACCATCAGAATCCCATCTAAAGAGAATCTGACCATCAGGATCCCA
This sequence comes from Squalus acanthias, assembly GCA_030390025.1. Taxonomy (NCBI): domain Eukaryota; kingdom Metazoa; phylum Chordata; class Chondrichthyes; order Squaliformes; family Squalidae; genus Squalus; species Squalus acanthias. The sequence goes on along the minus strand of CM059430.1, from coordinate 71,974,520 downwards.
TCTAAAGAGAGTCTGACCATTAGGATCCCATCTAACGAGAGTCTGACCATCAGGATCCCTTTTAAACAGAGTCTGACCATTAGGATCCCATCTAAAGAGAGTCTGACCATCAGGATCCCATCTAAAGAGAATCTGACCATCAGCATCTCATCTAACGAGAGTCTGACCATTAGGATCCCTTTTAAACAGAGTCTGACCATTAGGATCCCATCTAAAGAGAGACTGACCATCAGGATCCCATCTAAAGAGAGTCTGACCATTAGGATCCCATCTAAAGAGAGTCTGACCATCAGGATCCCATCTAAAGAGAGTCTGACCATTAGGATCCCATCTGAAGAGAGTCTGACCATCAGGTTCCCATCTAAAGAGAGTCGGACCATCAGGAGCCCATCTAAAGAGAGTCTGACCATCAGGATCTCATCTAAAGAGAGTCTGACCATCAGGATCATATCTGAAGAGAGTCTGACCATCAGGATCTCATCTAAAGAGAATCTGACCATCAGGATCCCATCTAAAGAGAATCTGAGCATTCACATCCCATCTAAAGAGAGTCTGACCATTAGGATCCCATCTAAAGAGAGTCTGACCATTAGGATCCCATCTAAAGAAAGTCTGACAATTAGGATCCCATCTAAAGAGTGTCTGACCTTTAGGATCCCATCTAAAGGGAGTCTGACCATCAGGATCCCAACTAAATAGAATTTGACCATCAGGATCGCATCTAAAGAGAGTCTGACCATTAGGATCCCATCTAAAGAGAGTCTGACCATCAGGTCCCATCTAAAGAGAGTCTGACCATTAGGATCCCAATTAAAGAGAATCTGACCATTAGGATCCCATTTAAAGAGAGTCTGACCATCATGATCCCATCTAAAGAGAGTCTGACCATCAGGTCCCATCTAAAGAGAGTCTGACCATTAGAATCCCATCTAAAGAGAGTCTGACCATCAGGATCACATCTAAAGAGAGTCTGACCATCAGGATCCCATCTAAAGAGAGTCTGACCATTAGGATCCCATCTGAAGAGAGTCTAACCATCAGGATCTCATCTAAAGAGAGTCTAAACATCAGCATCCTATCTGAAGAGAGTCCAAACATCAGGATCCCATCTAAAGAGAGGCTGACCATCAGGATCCCATCTAAAGAGAGTCTGACCTTTAGGATCCCATCTAAAGGGAGTCTGACCATCAGGATCCCAACTAAATAGAATCTGACCATCAGGATCGCATCTAAAGAGAGTCTGACCATCAGGATCCCATCTAAAGAGAATCTGACCATCAGGATCCCATCTAAAGAGAGTCTAACCATCAGGATCCCATTCAAGAGAGTCTGACCATCAGGATCCCTTCTGAAGAGAGTCTAACCATCAGGATCTCATCTAAAGAGAGTCTGACCATCAGGATCCCATCTAAAGAGAGTCTAAACATCAGGATCCCATCTGAAGAGAGTCTAACCATCAGGATCCAATCTAAAGAGAGTCTGACCATCAGCAACCCATCTAAAGAGAGTCTAAACATCAGGATCCCATCTGAAGAGAGTCTAATCATCAGGATCCCATCAAAAGAGAGTCTGACCATCAGGATCCCATCTAAAGAGAGTCTAACCATCAGGATCCCATCTAAAAAATGTCTGACCATCAGGATCCCATCTAAAGAGAATCTGACCATCAGGATCCCATCTGAAGAGAGTCTGACCATCAGGATCATATCTGAAGAGAGTCTGACCATCAGCATCCCATCTAAAGAGAATCTGACCATCAGGATCCCATCTGAAGAGAGTCTAACCATCAGGATCTCATCTAAAGAGAGTCTAAACATCAGCATCCTATCTGAAGAGAGTCCAAACATCAGGATCCCATCTAAAGAGAGGCTGACCATCAGGATCCCATCTAAAGAGCGTCGGACCATCAGGATCCCATCTGAAGAGTGTCTGACCATCAGGATCCCATCTAAAGAGAATCTGACCATCAGGATCCCATCTGAAGAGAGTCTAACCATCAGGATCCCATCAAAAGAGAGTGTGACCATCAGGATCATATCTGAAGAGAGCCTGATGATCAGGATCTCATCTAAAGAGAATCTGACCATCAGGATCCCATCTAAAGAGAATCTGACCATTAGGATCCCATTTAAAGAGAGTCTGACCATCATGATCCCATCTAAAGAGAGTCTGACCATAAGGTCCCATCTAAAGAGAGTCTGACCATTAGAATCCCATCTAAAGAGAGTCTGACCATCAGGATCACATCTAAAGAGAGTCTGACCATCAGGATCCCATCTAAAGAGAGTCTGACCATTAGGATCCCATCTAAAGAGAGTCTGACCATTAGGATCCCATCTAAAGGGAGTCTGACAATCAGGATCACAGCTAAAGAGAATCTGACCATCAGGAACCCATCTAAAGAGAGACTGATCATCAGGATCCCATCTAAAGAGAGTATGACCATCAGGATCCCATCGAAAGAGAGACTGACCATCAGGATCCCATCTAAAGAGAGACTGACCATCAGGAACCCATCTAAACAGAATCTGACCATTAGGATCCAATCTAAAGAGAATCTGACCATCAGCATCCCATCGAAAGAGAGTCTGACCATCAGGATCCCATCTAAAGAGAATCTGACCATTAAGATCCCATCGAAAGAGAGTCTGACCATCAGGATCCCATCTAAAGAGAGTCTGACCATCAGGATCCCATATAAAGAGAGTCTGACCATTAGGATCCCATCTAAAGAGAGTCTGACCATCAGGATCATATCTGAAGAGAGTCTGACCATTAGGATCCCATCTAAAGAGAGTCTGACCATTAGGATCCCATCTAAAGAGAATCTGACCATCAGGATCCCATATAAAGAGATCTGACCATTAGGATCCCATCTAAACAGAGTCTGACCATCAGGATCATATCTGAAGAGAGTCTGACCATTAGGATCCCATCTGAAGAGAGTCTGACCATCAGGATCATATCTGAAGAGAGTCTGACCATCAGCATCCCATCTAAAGATAATCTGACCATCAGGATCCCATCTGAAGAGAGTCTAACCATCAGGATCTCATCTAAAGAGAGTCTAAACATCAGCATCCTATCTGAAGAGAGTCCAAACATCAGGATCCCATCTAAAGAGAGGCTGACCATCAGGATCCCATCTAAAGAGAGTCTGACCTTTAGGATCCCATCTAAAGGGAGTCTGACCATCAGGATCCCAACTAAATAGAATCTGACCATCAGGATCGCATCTAAAGAGAGTCTGACCATCAGGATCCCATCTAAAGAGAATCTGACCATCAGGATCTCATCTAAAGAGAGTCTAACCATCAGGATCCCATTCAAGAGAGTCTGACCATCAGGATCCCTTCTGAAGAGAGTCTAACCATCAGGATCTCATCTAAAGAGAGTCTGACCATCAGGATCCCATCTAAAGAGAGTCTAAACATCAGGATCCCATCTGAAGAGAGTCTAACCATCAGGATCCAATCTAAAGAGAGTCTGACCATCAGCAACCCATCTAAAGAGAGTCTAAACATCAGGATCCCATCTGAAGAGAGTCTAATCATCAGGATCCCATCGAAAGAGAGTCTGACCATCAGGATCCCATCTAAAGAGAGTCTAACCATCAGGATCCCATCTAAAAAATGTCTGACCATCAGGATCCCATCTAAAGAGAATCTGACCATCAGGATCCCATCTGAAGAGAGTCTGACCATCAGGATCATATCTGAAGAGAGTCTGACCATCAGCATCCCATCTAAAGAGAATCTGACCATCAGGATCCCATCTGAAGAGAGTCTAACCATCAGGATCTCATCTAAAGAGAGTCTAAACATCAGCATCCTATCTGAAGAGAGTCCAAACATCAGGATCCCATCTAAATAGAGGCTGACCATCAGGATCCCATCTAAAGAGCGTCTGACCATCAGGATCCCATCTGAAGAGTGTCTGACCATCAGGATCCCATCTAAAGAGAATCTGACCATCAGGATCCCATCTGAAGAGAGTCTAACCATCAGGATCCCATCAAAAGAGAGTGTGACCATCAGGATCATATCTGAAGAGAGCCTGACGATCAGGATCTCATCTAAAGAGAATCTGACCATCAGGATCCCATCTAAAGAGAATCTGACCATTAGGATCCCATCTAAAGAGAGTCTGACCATCAGGTCCCATCTAAAGAGAGTCTGACCATTAGGATCCCATTTAAAGAGAATCTGACCATTAGGATCCCATCTAAACAGAGTCTGACCATCAGGATCATATCTGAAGAGAGTCTGACCATTAGGATCCCATCTGAAGAGAGTCTGACCATCAGGATCATATCTGAAGAGAGTCTGACCATCAGCATCCCATCTAAAGAGAATCTGACCATCAGGATCCCATCTGAAGAGAGTCTAACCATCAGGATCTCATCTAAAGAGAGTCTAAACATCAGCATCCTATCTGAAGAGAGTCCAAACATCAGGATCCCATCTAAAGAGAGGCTGACCATCAGGATCCCATCTAAAGAGAGTCTGACCATTAGGATCCAATCTAAAGAGAATCTGACCATCAGCATCCCATCTAAAGAGAGTCTGACCATAAGGTCCCATCTAAAGAGAGTCTGACCATTAGAATCCCATCTAAAGAGAGTCTGACCATCAGGATCACATCTAAAGAGAGTCTGACCATCAGGATCCCATCTAAAGAGAGTCTGACCATTAGGATCCCATCTAAAGAGAGTCTGACCATTAGGATCCCATCTAAACAGAGTCTGACCATTAGGATCCCATCTAAAGAGAGTCTGACCATTAGGATCCCATCTAAAGAGAGTCTGACCATTAAGATACCATCTAAAGAAAGTCTGACCATTAGGATCCCATCTAAAGAGAGTCTGACCATTAGGATCCCATCTAAAGGGAGTCTGACAATCAGGATCACAGCTAAAGAGAATCTGACCATCAGGATCCCATCGAAAGAGAGACTGACCATCAGGATCCCATCTAAAGAGAGACTGACCATCAGGAACCCATCTAAACAGAATCTGACCATTAGGATCCAATCTAAAGAGAATCTGACCATCAGCATCCCATCGAAAGAGAGTCTGACCATCAGGATCCCATCTAAAGAGAATCTGACCATTAAGATCCCATCGAAAGAGAGTCTGACCATCAGGATCCCATCTAAAGAGAGTCTGACCATCAGGATCCCATATAAAGAGAGTCTGACCATTAGGATCCCATCTAAAGAGAGTCTGACCATCAGGATCATATCTGAAGAGAGTCTGACCATTAGGATCCCATCTAAAGAGAGTCTGACCATTAGGATCCCATCTAAAGAGAATCTGACCATCAGGATCCCATATAAAGAGAGTCTGACCATTAGGATCCCATCTAAACAGAGTCTGACCATCAGGATCATATCTGAAGAGAGTCTGACCATTAGGATCCCATCTGAAGAGAGTCTGACCATCAGGATCATATCTGAAGAGAGTCTGACCATCAGCATCCCATCTAAAGAGAATCTGACCATCAGGATCCCATCTGAAGAGAGTCTAACCATCAGGATCTCATCTAAAGAGAGTCTAAACATCAGCATCCTATCTGAAGAGAGTCCAAACATCAGGATCCCATCTAAAGAGAGGCTGACCATCAGGATCCCATCTAAAGAGAGTCTGACCTTTAGGATCCCATCTAAAGGGAGTCTGACCATCAGGATCCCAACTAAATAGAATCTGACCATCAGGATCGCATCTAAAGAGAGTCTGACCATCAGGATCCCATCTAAAGAGAATCTGACCATCAGGATCTCATCTAAAGAGAGTCTAACCATCAGGATCCCATTCAAGAGAGTCTGACCATCAGGATCCCTTCTGAAGAGAGTCTAACCATCAGGATCTCATCTAAAGAGAGTCTGACCATCAGGATCCCATCTAAAGAGAGTCTAAACATCAGGATCCCATCTGAAGAGAGTCTAACCATCAGGATCCAATCTAAAGAGAGTCTGACCATCAGCAACCCATCTAAAGAGAGTCTAAACATCAGGATCCCATCTGAAGAGAGTCTAATCATCAGGATCCCATCGAAAGAGAGTCTGACCATCAGGATCCCATCTAAAGAGAGTCTAACCATCAGGATCCCATCTAAAAAATGTCTGACCATCAGGATCCCATCTAAAGAGAATCTGACCATCAGGATCCCATCTGAAGAGAGTCTGACCATCAGGATCATATCTGAAGAGAGTCTGACCATCAGCATCCCATCTAAAGAGAATCTGACCATCAGGATCCCATCTGAAGAGAGTCTAACCATCAGGATCTCATCTAAAGAGAGTCTAAACATCAGCATCCTATCTGAAGAGAGTCCAAACATCAGGATCCCATCTAAATAGAGGCTGACCATCAGGATCCCATCTAAAGAGCGTCTGACCATCAGGATCCCATCTGAAGAGTGTCTGACCATCAGGATCCCATCTAAAGAGAATCTGACCATCAGGATCCCATCTGAAGAGAGTCTAACCATCAGGATCCCATCAAAAGAGAGTGTGACCATCAGGATCATATCTGAAGAGAGCCTGACGATCAGGATCTCATCTAAAGAGAATCTGACCATCAGGATCCCATCTAAAGAGAATCTGACCATTAGGATCCCATCTAAAGAGAGTCTGACCATCAGGTCCCATCTAAAGAGAGTCTGACCATTAGGATCCCATTTAAAGAGAATCTGACCATTAGGATCCCATCTAAACAGAGTCTGACCATCAGGATCATATCTGAAGAGAGTCTGACCATTAGGATCCCATCTGAAGAGAGTCTGACCATCAGGATCATATCTGAAGAGAGTCTGACCATCAGCATCCCATCTAAAGAGAATCTGACCATCAGGATCCCATATGAAGAGAGTCTAACCATCAGGATCTCATCTAAAGAGAGTCTAAACATCAGCATCCTATCTGAAGAGAGTCCAAACATCAGGATCCCATCCAAAGAGAGGCTGACCATCAGGATCCCATCTAAAGAGAGTCTGACCTTTAGGATCCCATCTAAAGGGAGTCTGACCATCAGGATCCCAACTAAATAGAATCTGACCATCAGGATCGCATCTAAAGAGAGTCTGACCATTAGGATCACAGCTAAAGAGAATCTGACCATCAGGAACCCATCGAAAGAGAGTCTGACCATCAGGATCCCATCTAAAGAGAGTCTAACCATCAGGATCCCATCAAAAGAGAGTGTGACCATCAGGATCATATCTGAAGAGAGCCTGACGATCAGGATCTCATCTAAAGAGAATCTGACCATCAGGATCCCATCTAAAGAGAATCTGACCATTAGGATCCCATCTAAAGAGAGTCTGACCATCAGGTCCCATCTAAAGAGAGTCTGACCATTAGGATCCCATTTAAAGAGAATCTGACCATTAGGATCCCATCTAAACAGAGTCTGACCATCAGGATCATATCTGAAGAGAGTCTGACCATTAGGATCCCATCTGAAGAGAGTCTGACCATCAGGATCATATCTGAAGAGAGTCTGACCATCAGCATCCCATCTAAAGAGAATCTGACCATCAGGATCCCATCTGAAGAGAGTCTAACCATCAGGATCTCATCTAAAGAGAGTCTAAACATCAGCATCCTATCTGAAGAGAGTCCAAACATCAGGATCCCATCTAAAGAGAGGCTGACCATCAGGATCCCATCTAAAGAGAGTCTGACCTTAGGATCCCATCTAAAGGGAGTCTGACCATCAGGATCCCAACTAAATAGAATCTGACCATCAGGATCGCATCTAAAGAGAGTCTGACCATCAGGATCCCATCTAAAGAGAATCTGACCATCAGGATCTCATCTAAAGAGGGTCTAACCATCAGGATCCCATTCAAGAAAGTCTGACCATCAGGATCCCTTCTGAAGAGAGTCTAACCATCAGGATCTCATCTAAAGAGAGTCTGACCATCAGGATCCCATCTAAAGAGAGTCTAAACATCAGGATCCCATCTGAAGAGAGTCTAACCATCAGGATCCAATCTAAAGAGAGTCTGACCATCAGGATCATATCTGAAGAGAGTCTGACCATTAGGATCCCATCTAAAGAGAGTCTGACCATTAGGATCCCATCTAAAGAGAATCTGACCATCAGGATCCCATCTGAAGAGAGTCTGACCATCAGGATCATATCTGAAGAGAGTCTGACCATCAGCATCCCATCTAAAGAGAATCTGACCATCAGGATCCCATCTGAAGAGAGTCTAACCATCAGGATCTCATCTAAAGAGAGTCTAAACATCAGCATCCTATCTGAAGAGAGTCCAAACATCAGGATCCCATCTAAAGAGAGGCTGACCATCAGGATCCCATCTAAAGAGCGTCTGACCATCAGGATCCCATCTGAAGAGTGTCTGACCATCAGGATCCCATCTAAAGAGAATCTGACCATCAGGATCCCATCTGAAGAGAGTCTAACCATCAGGATCCCATCAAAAGAGAGTGTGACCATCAGGATCATATCTGAAGAGAGCCTGACGATCAGGATCTCATCTAAAGAGAATCTGAGCATCAGGATCCCATCTAAAGAGAATCTGACCATTAGGATCCCATCTAAAGAGAGTCTGACCATCAGGTCCCATCTAAAGAGAGTCTGACCATTAGGATCCCATTTAAAGAGAATCTGACCATTAGGATCCCATTTAAAGAGAGTCTGACCATCATGATCCCATCTAAAGAGAGTCTGACCATCAGGTCCCATCTAAAGAGAGTCTGACCATTAGAATCCCATCTAAAGAGAGTCTGACCATCAGGATCACATCTAAAGAGAGTCTGACCATCAGGATCCCATCTAAAGAGAGTCTGACCATTAGGATCCCATCTAAAGAGAGTCTGACCATTAGGATCCCATCTAAAGAGAGTCTGACCATTAGGATCCCATCTAAAGAGAGTCTGACCATTAGGATCCCATCTAAAGAGAGTCTGACCATTAGGATACCATCGAAAGAGAGTCTGACCATCAGGATCCCATCTAAAGAGAGTCTAACCATCAGGATCCCATCTAAAAAATGTCTGACCATCAGGATCCCATCTAAAGAGAATCTGACCATCAGGATCCCATCTGAAGAGAGTCTGACCATCAGGATCATATCTGAAGAGAGTCTGACCATCAGCATCCCATCTAAAGAGAATCTGACCATCAGGATCCCATCTGAAGAGAGTCTAACCATCAGGATCTCATCTAAAGAGAGTCTAAACATCAGCATCCTATCTGAAGAGAGTCCAAACATCAGGATCCCATCTAAATAGAGGCTGACCATCAGGATCCCATCTAAAGAGCGTCTGACCATCAGGATCCCATCTGAAGAGTGTCTGACCATCAGGATCCCATCTAAAGAGAATCTGACCATCAGGATCCCATCTGAAGAGAGTCTAACCATCAGGATCCCATCAAAAGAGAGTGTGACCATCAGGATCATATCTGAAGAGAGCCTGACGATCAGGATCTCATCTAAAGAGAATCTGACCATCAGGATCCCATCTAAAGAGAATCTGACCATTAGGATCCCATCTAAAGAGAGTCTGACCATCAGGTCCCATCTAAAGAGAGTCTGACCATTAGGATCCCATTTAAAGAGAATCTGACCATTAGGATCCCATCTAAACAGAGTCTGACCATCAGGATCATATCTGAAGAGAGTCTGACCATTAGGATCCCATCTGAAGAGAGTCTGACCATCAGGATCATATCTGAAGAGAGTCTGACCATCAGCATCCCATCTAAAGAGAATCTGACCATCAGGATCCCATATGAAGAGAGTCTAACCATCAGGATCTCATCTAAAGAGAGTCTAAACATCAGCATCCTATCTGAAGAGAGTCCAAACATCAGGATCCCATCCAAAGAGAGGCTGACCATCAGGATCCCATCTAAAGAGAGTCTGACCTTTAGGATCCCATCTAAAGGGAGTCTGACCATCAGGATCCCAACTAAATAGAATCTGACCATCAGGATCGCATCTAAAGAGAGTCTGACCATTAGGATCACAGCTAAAGAGAATCTGACCATCAGGAACCCATCGAAAGAGAGTCTGACCATCAGGATCCCATCTAAAGAGAGTCTAACCATCAGGATCCCATCAAAAGAGAGTGTGACCATCAGGATCATATCTGAAGAGAGCCTGACGATCAGGATCTCATCTAAAGAGAATCTGACCATCAGGATCCCATCTAAAGAGAATCTGACCATTAGGATCCCATCTAAAGAGAGTCTGACCATCAGGTCCCATCTAAAGAGAGTCTGACCATTAGGATCCCATTTAAAGAGAATCTGACCATTAGGATCCCATCTAAACAGAGTCTGACCATCAGGATCATATCTGAAGAGAGTCTGACCATTAGGATCCCATCTGAAGAGAGTCTGACCATCAGGATCATATCTGAAGAGAGTCTGACCATCAGCATCCCATCTAAAGAGAATCTGACCATCAGGATCCCATCTGAAGAGAGTCTAACCATCAGGATCTCATCTAAAGAGAGTCTAAACATCAGCATCCTATCTGAAGAGAGTCCAAACATCAGGATCCCATCTAAAGAGAGGCTGACCATCAGGATCCCATCTAAAGAGAGTCTGACCTTAGGATCCCATCTAAAGGGAGTCTGACCATCAGGATCCCAACTAAATAGAATCTGACCATCAGGATCGCATCTAAAGAGAGTCTGACCATCAGGATCCCATCTAAAGAGAATCTGACCATCAGGATCTCATCTAAAGAGGGTCTAACCATCAGGATCCCATTCAAGAAAGTCTGACCATCAGGATCCCTTCTGAAGAGAGTCTAACCATCAGGATCTCATCTAAAGAGAGTCTGACCATCAGGATCCCATCTAAAGAGAGTCTAAACATCAGGATCCCATCTGAAGAGAGTCTAACCATCAGGATCCAATCTAAAGAGAGTCTGACCATCAGGATCATATCTGAAGAGAGTCTGACCATTAGGATCCCATCTAAAGAGAGTCTGACCATTAGGATCCCATCTAAAGAGAATCTGACCATCAGGATCCCATCTGAAGAGAGTCTGACCATCAGGATCATATCTGAAGAGAGTCTGACCATCAGCATCCCATCTAAAGAGAATCTGACCATCAGGATCCCATCTGAAGAGAGTCTAACCATCAGGATCTCATCTAAAGAGAGTCTAAACATCAGCATCCTATCTGAAGAGAGTCCAAACATCAGGATCCCATCTAAAGAGAGGCTGACCATCAGGATCCCATCTAAAGAGCGTCTGACCATCAGGATCCCATCTGAAGAGTGTCTGACCATCAGGATCCCATCTAAAGAGAATCTGACCATCAGGATCCCATCTGAAGAGAGTCTAACCATCAGGATCCCATCAAAAGAGAGTGTGACCATCAGGATCATATCTGAAGAGAGCCTGACGATCAGGATCTCATCTAAAGAGAATCTGACCATCAGGATCCCATCTAAAGAGAATCTGACCATTAGGATCCCATCTAAAGAGAGTCTGACCATCAGGTCCCATCTGAAGAGAGTCTGACCATTAGGATCCCATTTAAAGAGAATCTGACCATTAGGATCCCATTTAAAGAGAGTCTGACCATCATGATCCCATCTAAAGAGAGTCTGACCATCAGGTCCCATCTAAAGAGAGTCTGACCATTAGAATCCCATCTAAAGAGAGTCTGACCATCAGGATCACATCTAAAGAGAGTCTGACCATCAGGATCCCATCTAAAGAGAGTCTGACCATTAGGATCCCATCTAAAGAGAGTCTGACCATTAGGATCCCATCTAAAGAGAGTCTGACCATTAGGATCCCATCTAAAGAGAGTCTGACCATTAGGATCCCATCTAAAGAGAGTCTGACCATTAGGATACCATCTAAAGAAAGTCTGACCATTAGGATCCCATCTAAAGAGAGTCTGACCATTAGGATCCCATCTAAAGGGAGTCTGACAATCAGGATCACAGCTAAAGAGAATCTGACCATCAGGAACCCATCTAAAGAGAGACTGACCATCAGGATCCCATCTAAAGAGAGTATGACCATCAGGATCCCATCGAAAGAGAGACTGACCATCAGGATCCCATCTAAAGAGAATCTGACAATTAGGATCCAATCTAAAGAGAATCTGACCATCAGCATCCCATCGAAAGAGATTCTGACCATCAGGATCCCATCTAAAGAGAATCTGACCATTAAGATCCCATCGAAAGAGAGTCTGACCATCAGGATCCCATCTAAAGAGAGTCTGACCATCAGGATCCCATATAAAGAGAGTCTGACCATTAGGATCCCATCTAAAGAGAGTCTGACCATCAGGATCATATCTGAAGAGAGTCTGACCATTAGGATCACATCTAAAGAGAGTCTGACCATTAGGATCCCATCTAAAGAGAATCTGACCATCAGGATCCCATATAAAGAGAGTCTGACCATTAGGATCCCATCTAAACAGAGTCTGACCATCAGGATCATATCTGAAGAGAGTCTGACCATTAGGATCCCATCTAAAGAGATTCTGACCATTAGGATCCCATCTAAAGAGAGTCGGACCAACAGGTCCCATTGAAAGAGAGACTGACCATCAGGATCTCATCTAAAGTGAATCTGACCATCAGGATCCCATCTAAAGAGAGACTGACCATTAGGATCCCATCTAAAGAGAGTCTGACCATCAGGCTCCCATCTGAAGAGAGTCTGTCAATTAGGATCCCATCTATAGAGAATCTGACCATCAGGATCCCATCTAAAGAGAATCTGACCATCAGTATCCCATCTAAAGAGAGTCGGACCAACAGGTCCCATCTGAATAGAGTCTGACGATTAGGATCCCATCTAAAGAGAGACTGACCATCAGCATCCTATCGAAAGAGAGACTGACCATTAGGATCCCATCTAAAGAGAATCTGACCATCAGGATCCCATCTAAAGAGAGACTGACCATTAGGATCCCATCTAAAGAGAGCCTGACCATTAGGATCCCATCTGAAGAGAGTCTAACCATCAGGATCTCATCTAAAGAGAGTCTAAACATCAGCATCCTATCTGAAGAGAGTCCAAACATCAGGATCCCATCTAAAGAGAGGCTGACCATCAGGATCCCATCTAAAGAGAGTCTGACCTTTAGGATCCCATCTAAAGGGAGTCTGACCATCAGGATCCCAACTAAATAGAATCTGACCATCAGGATCGCATCTGAAGAGAGTCTGACCATCAGGATCCCATCTAAAGAGAATCTGACCATCAGGATCCCATCTAAAGAGAGTCTAACCATCAGGATCCCATTCAAGAGAGTCTGACCATCAGGATCCCTTCTGAAGAGAGTCTAACCATCAGGATCTCATCTAAAGAGAGGCTGACCATCAGGATCCCATCTAAAGAGAGTCTAAACATCAGGATCCCATCTGAAGAGAGTCTAACCATCAGGATCCAATCTAAAGAGAGTCTGACCATCAGCAACCCATCTAAAGAGAGTCTAAACATCAGGATCCCATCTGAAGAGAGTCTAATCATCAGGATCCCATCGAAAGAGAGTCTGACCATCAGGATCCCATCTAAAGAGAGTCTAACCATCAGGATCCCATCTAAAAAATGTCTGACCATCAGGATCCCATCTAAAGAGAATCTGACCATCAGGATCCCATCTGAAGAGAGTCTGACCATCAGGATCATATCTGAAGAGAGTCTGACCATCAGCATCCCATCTAAAGAGAATCTGACCATCAGGATCCCATCTGAAGAGAGTCTAACCATCAGGATCTCATCTAAAGAGAGTCTAAACATCAGCATCCTATCTGAAGAGAGTCCAAACATCAGGATCCCATCTAAAGAGAGGCTGACCATCAGGATCCCATCTAAAGAGCGTCGGACCATCAGGATCCCATCTGAAGAGTGTCTGACCATCAGGATCCCATCTAAAGAGAATCTGACCATCAGGATCCCTTCTGAAGAGAGTCTAACCATCAGGATCCCATCAAAAGAGAGTGTGACCATCAGGATCATATCTGAAGAGAGCCTGACGATCAGGATCTCATCTAAAGAGAATCTGACCATCAGGATCCCATCTAAAGAGAATCTGACCATTAGGATCCCATCTAAAGAGAATCTGACCATTAGGATCCCATTTAAAGAGAGTCTGACCATCATGATCCCATCTAAAGAGAGTCTGACCATAAGGTCCCATCTAAAGAGAGTCTGACCATTAGAATCCCATCTAAAGAGAGTCTGACCATCAGGATCACATCTAAAGAGAGTCTGACCATCAGGATCCCATCTAAAGAGAGTCTGACCATTAGGATCCCATCTAAAGAGAGTCTGACCATTAGGATCCCATCTAAACAGAGTCTGACCATTAGGATCCCATCTAAAGAGAGTCTGACCATTAGGAGCCCATCTAAAGAGAGTCTGACCATTAAGATACCATCTAAAGAAAGTCTGACCATTAGGATCCCATCTAAAGAGAGTCTGACCATTAGGATCCCATCTAAAGGGAGTCTGACAATCAGGATCACAGCTAAAGAGAATCTGACCATCAGGAACCCATCTAAAGAGAGACTGATCATCAGGATCCCATCTAAAGAGAGTATGACCATCAGGATCCCATCGAAAGAGAGACTGACCATCAGGATCCCATCTAAAGAGAGACTGACCATCAGGAACCCATCTAAAGAGAATCTGACCATTAGGATCCAATCTAAAGAGAATCTGACCATCAGCATCCCATCGAAAGAGAGTCTGACCATCAGGATCCCATCTAAAGAGAGTCTGACCATCAGGATCCCATATAAAGAGAGTCTGACCATTAGGATCCCATCTAAAGAGAGTCTGACCATCAGGATCCCATCTAACGAGAGTCTGACCATCAGGATCCCTTTTAAACAGAGTCTGACCATTAGGATCCCATCTAAAGAGAGTCTGACCATTAGGATCCCATCTAAAGAGAGACTGACCATCAGGATCCCATCTAAAGAGAGTCTGACCATTAGGATCCCATCTAAAGAGAGTCTGACCATCAGGATCCCATCTAAAGAGAGTCTGACCATTAGGATCCCATCTAAAGAGAGTCTGACCATCAGGTTCCCATCTAAAGAGAGTCGGACCATCAGGAGCCCATCTAAAGAGAGTCTGACCATCAGGATCTCATCTAAAGAGAGTCTGACCATCAGGATCATATCTGAAGAGAGTCTGACCATCAGGATCTCATCTAAAGAGAATCTGACCATCAGGATCCCATCTAAAGAGAATCTGAGCATTCACATCCCATCTAAAGAGAGTCTGACCATTAGGATCCCATCTAAAGAGAGTCTGACCATTAGGATCCCATCTAAAGAAAGTCTGACAATTAGGATCCCATCTAAAGAGTGTCTGACCTTTAGGATCCCATCTAAAGGGAGTCTGACCATCAGGATCCCAACTAAATAGAATCTGACCATCAGGATCCCATCTAAAGAGAATCTGACCATCAGGATCTCATCTAAAGAGAGTCTAACCATCAGGATCTCATTTAAGAGAGTCTGACCATCAGGATCCCATCTAAAGAGAGTCTAAACATCAGGATCCCATCTGAAGAGAGTCTAACCATCAGGATCCCATCAAAAGAGAGTCTGACCATCTGGATCCCGTCTAAAGAGAGTCTAACAATCAGGATCCCATCTAAAGAGAGTCTGACCATCAGGATCCCATCTAAAGAGAGTCTGACCATCAGGATCACATCTAAAGAGAGTCTGACCATCAGGATCCCATCTAAAGAGAGTCTGACCATTAGGATCCCATCTAAAGAGAGTCTGACCATTAGGATCCCATCTAAACAGAGTCTGACCATTAGGATCCCATCCAAAGAGAGTCTGACCATTAGGAGCCCATATAAAGAGAGTCTGACCATTAAGATACCATCTAAAGAAAGTCTGACCATTAGGATCCCATCTAAAGAGAGTCTGACCATTGGATCCCATCTAAAGGGAGTCTGACAATCAGGATCACAGCTAAAGAGAATCTGACCATCAGGAACCCATCTAAAGAGAGACTGATCATCAGGATCCCATCTAAAGAGAGTATGACCATCAGGATCCCATCGAAAGAGAGACTGACCATCAGGATCCCATCTAAAGAGAGACTGACCATCAGGAACCCATCTAAAGAGAATCTGACCATTAGGATCCAATCTAAAGAGAATCTGACCATCAGCATCCCATCGAAAGAGAGTCTGACCATCAGGATCCCATCTAAAGAGAGTCTGACCATCAGGATCCCATATAAAGAGAGTCTGACCATTAGGATCCCATCTAAAGAGAGTCTGACCATCAGGATCCCATCTAACGAGAGTCTGACCATCAGGATCCCTTTTAAACAGAGTCTGACCATTAGGATCCCATCTAAAGAGAGTCTGACCATTAGGATCCCATCTAAAGAGAGACTGACCATCAGGATCCCATCTAAAGAGAGTCTGACCATTAGGATCCCATCTAAAGAGAGTCTGACCATCAGGGTCCCATCTAAAGAGAGTCTGACCATTAGGATCCCATCTGAAGAGAGTCTGACCATCAGGTTCCCATCTAAAGAGAGTCGGACCATCAGGAGCCCATCTAAAGAGAGTCTGACCATCAGGATCTCATCTAAAGAGAGTCTGACCATCAGGATCATATCTGAAGAGAGTCTGACCATCAGGATCTCATCTAAAGAGAATCTGACCATCAGGATCCCATCTAAAGAGAATCTGAGCATTCACATCCCATCTAAAGAGAGTCTGACCATTAGGATCCCATCTAAAGAGAGTGTGACCATTAGGATCCCATCTAAAGAAAGTCTGACAATTAGGATCCCATCTAAAGAGTGTCTGACCTTTAGGATCCCATCTAAAGGGAGTCTGACCATCAGGATCCCAACTAAATAGAATTTGACCATCAGGATCGCATCTAAAGAGAGTCTGACCATCAGGATCCCATCTAAAGAGAATCTGACCATCAGGATCTCATCTAAAGAGAGTCTAACCATCAGGATCTCATTTAAGAGAGTCTGACCATCAGGATCCCATCTAAAGAGAGTCTAAACATCAGGATCCCATCTGAAGAGAGTCTAACCATCAGGATCCCATCAAAAGAGAGTCTGACCATCTGAGTCCCGTCTAAAGAGAGTCTAACAATCAGGATCCCATCTAAAGAGAGTCTGACCATCAGGATCCCATCTAAAAAATGTCTGACCATCAGGATCCCATCTAAAGAGAATCTGACCATCAGGATCCCATCTGAAGAGAGTCTGACCATCAGCATCCCATCTAAAGAGATGTCTAAACATCAGCATCCTATCTGAAGAGAGTCCAAACATCAGGATCCCATCTAAAGAGAGGCTGACCATCAGGATCCCATCTAAAGAGAGTCTGACCTTTAGGATCCCATCTAAAGGGAGTCTGACCATCAGGATCCCAACTAAATAGAATCTGACCATCAGGATCGCATCTGAAGAGAGTCTGACCATCAGGATCCCATCTAAAGAGAATCTGACCATCAGGATCCCATCTAAAGAGAGTCTAACCATCAGGATCCCATTCAAGAGAGTCTGACCATCAGGATCCCTTCTGAAGAGAGTCTAACCATCAGGATCTCATCTAAAGAGAGTCTGACCATCAGGATCCCATCTAAAGAGAGTCTAAACATCAGGATCCCATCTGAAGAGAGTCTAACCATCAGGATCCAATCTAAAGAGAGTCTGACCATCAGCAACCCATCTAAAGAGAGTCTAAACATCAGGATCCCATCTGAAGAGAGTCTAATCATCAGGATCCCATCGAAAGAGAGTCTGACCATCAGGATCCCATCTAAAGAGAGTCTAACCATCAGGATTCCATCTAAAAAATGTCTGACCATCAGGATCCCATTTAAAGAGAATCTGACCATCAGGATCCCATCTGAAGAGAGTCTGACCATCAGGATCATATCTGAAGAGAGTCTGACCATCAGCATCCCATCTAAAGAGAATCTGACCATCAGGATCCCATCTGAAGAGTCTAACCATCAGGATCTCATCTAAAGAGAGTCTAAACATCAGCATCCTATCTGAAGAGAGTCCAAACATCAGGATCCCATCTAAAGAGAGGCTGACCATCAGGATCCCATCTAAAGAGCGTCGGACCATCAGGATCCCATCTGAAGAGTGTCTGACCATCAGGATCCCATCTAAAGAGAATCTGACCATCAGGATCGTTTCTGAAGAGAGTCTAACCATCAGGATCCCATCAAAAGAGAGTGTGACCATCAGTATCATAACTGAAGAGAGCCTGACGATCAGGATCTCATCTAAAGAGAATCTGACCATCAGGATCCCATCTAAAGAGAATCTGACCATTAGGATCCCATCTAAAGAGAATCTGACCATTAGGATCCCATTTAAAGAGAGTCTGACCATCATGATCCCATCTAAAGAGAGTCTGACCATAAGGTCCCATCTAAAGAGAGTCTGACCATTAGAATCCCATCTAAAGAGAGTCTGACCATCAGGGTCACATCTAAAGAGAGTCTGACCATCAGGATCCCATCTAAAGAGAGTCTGACCATTAGGATCCCATCTAAAGAGAGTCTGACCATTAGGATCCCATCTAAACAGAGTCTGACCATTAGGATCCCATCTAAAGAGAGTCTGACCATTAGGAGCCCATCTAAAGAGAGTCTGACCATTAAGATACCATCTAAAGAAAGTCTGACCATTAGGATCCCATCTAAAGAGAGTCTGACCATTAGGATCCCATCTAAAGGGAGTCTGACAATCAGGATCACAGCTAAAGAGAATCTGACCATCAGGAACCCATCTAAAGAGAGACTGATCATCAGGATCCCATCTAAAGAGAGTATGACCATCAGGATCCCATCGAAAGTGAGACTGACCATCAGGATCCCATCTAAAGAGAGACTGACCATCAGGAACCCATCTAAAGAGAATCTGACCATTAGGATCCAATCTAAAGAGAATCTGACCATCAGCATCCCATCGAAAGAGAGTCTGACCATCAGGATCCCATCTAAAGAGAGTCTGACCATCAGGATCCCATATAAAGAGAGTCTGACCATTAGGATCCCATCTAAAGAGAGTCTGACCATCAGGATCCCATCTAACGAGAGTCTGACCATCAGGATCCCTTTTAAACAGAGTCTGACCATTAGGATCCCATCGAAAGAGAGTCTGACCATTAGGATCCCATCTAAAGAGAGACTGACCATCAGGATCACATCTAAAGAGAGTCTGACCATTAGGATCCCATCGAAAGAGAGTCTGACCATCAGGATCCCATCTAAAGAGAGTCTGACCATTAGGATCCCATCTGAAGAGAGTCTGACCATCAGGTTCCCATCTAAAGAGAGTCGGACCATCAGGAGCCCATCTAAAGAGAGTCTGACCATCAGGATCTCATCTAAAGAGAGTCTGACCATCAGGATCATATCTGAAGAGAGTCTGACCATCAGGATCTCATCTAAAGAGAATCTGACCATCAGGATCCCATCTAAAGAGAATCTGAGCATTCACATCCCATCTAAAGAGAGTCTGACCATTAGGATCCCATCTAAAGAGAGTCTGACCATTAGGATCCCATCTAAAGAAAGTCTGACAATTAGGATCCCATCTAAAGAGTGTCTGACCTTTAGGATCCCATCTAAAGGGAGTCTGACCATCAGGATCCCAACTAAATAGAATCTGACCATCAGGATCGCATCTAAAGAGAGTCTGACCATCAGGATCCCATCTAAAGAGAATCTGACCATCAGGATCTCATCTAAAGAGAGTCTAACCATCAGGATCTCATTTAAGAGAGTCTGACCATCAGGATCCCATCTAAAGAGAGTCTAAACATCAGGATCCCATCTGAAGAGAGTCTAACCATCAGGATCCCATCAAAAGAGAGTCTGACCATCTGGATCCCGTCTAAAGAGAGTCTAACAATCAGGATCCCATCTAAAGAGAGTCTGACCATCAGGATCCCATCTAAAAAATGTCTGACCATCAGGATCCCATCTAAAGAGAATCTGACCATCAGGATCCCATCTGAAGAGAGTCTGACCATCAGGATCATATCTGAAGAGAGTCTGACGATCAGCATCCCATCTAAAGAGATTCTGACCATCATGATCCCATCTGAAGAGAGTCTAACCATCAGGATCTCATCTAAAGAGAGTCTAAACATCAGCATCCTATCTGAAGAGAGTCCAAACATCAGGATCCCATCTAAGGAGAGGCTGACCATCAGGATCCCATCTAAAGAGAGTCTGACCTTTAGGATCCCATCTAAAGGGAGTCTGACCATCAGGATCCCAACTAAATAGAATCTGACCATCAGGATCGCATCTAAAGAGAGTCTGACCATCAGGATCCCATCTAAAGAGAATCTGACCATCAGGATCTCATCTAAAGAGAGTCTAACCATCAGGATCCCATCAAAAGAGAGTCTGACCATCTGGATCCCGTCTAAAGAGAGTCTAACAATCAGGATCCCATCTAAAGAGAGTCTGACCATCAGGATCCCATCTAAAGAGAGTCTGACCATCAGGATCACATCTAAAGAGAGTCTGACCATCAGGATCCCATCTAAAGAGAGTCTGACCATTAGGATCCCATCTAAAGAGAGTCTGACCATTAGGATCCCATCTAAACAGAGTCTGACCATTAGGATCCCATCTAAAGAGAGTCTGACCATTAGGAGCCCATATAAAGAGAGTCCGACCATTAAGATACCATCTAAAGAAAGTCTGACCATTAGGATCCCATCTAAAGAGAGTCTGACCATTAGGATCCCATCTAAAGGGAGTCTGACAATCAGGATCACAGCTAAAGAGAATCTGACCATCAGGAACCCATCTAAAGAGAGACTGATCATCAGGATCCCATCTAAAGAGAGTATGACCATCAGGATCCCATCGAAAGAGAGACTGACCATCAGGATCCCATCTAAAGAGAGACTGACCATCAGGAACCCATCTAAAGAGAATCTGACCATTAGGATCCAATCTAAAGAGAATCTAACCATCAGCATCCCATCGAAAGAGAGTCTGACCATCAGGATCCCATCTAAAGAGAGTCTGACCATCAGGATCCCATATAAAGAGAGTCTGACCATTAGGATCCCATCTAAAGAGAGTCTGACCATCAGGATCCCATCTAACGAGAGTCTGACCATCAGGATCCCTTTTAAACAGAGTCTGACCATTAGGATCCCATCTAAAGAGAGTCTGACCATTAGGATCCCATCTAAAGAGAGACTGACCATCAGGATCCCATCTAAAGAGAGTCTGACCATTAGGATCCCATCTAAAGAGAGTCTGACCATCAGGGTCCCATCTAAAGAGAGTCTGACCATTAGGATCCCATCTGAAGAGAGTCTGACCATCAGGTTCCCATCTAAAGAGAGTCGGACCATCAGGAGCCCATCTAAAGAGAGTCTGACCATCAGGATCTCATCTAAAGAGAGTCTGACCATCAGGATCATATCTGAAGAGAGTCTGACCATCAGGATCTCATCTAAAGAGAATCTGACCATCAGGATCCCATCTAAAGAGAATCTGAGCATTCACATCCCATCTAAAGAGAGTCTGACCATTAGGATCCCATCTAAAGAGAGTGTGACCATTAGGATCCCATCTAAAGAAAGTCTGACAATTAGGATCCCATCTAAAGAGTGTCTGACCTTTAGGATCCCATCTAAAGGGAGTCTGACCATCAGGATCCCAACTAAATAGAATTTGACCATCAGGATCGCATCTAAAGAGAGTCTGACCATCAGGATCCCATCTAAAGAGAATCTGACCATCAGGATCTCATCTAAAGAGAGTCTAACCATCAGGATCTCATTTAAGAGAGTCTGACCATCAGGATCCCATCTAAAGAGAGTCTAAACATCAGGATCCCATCTGAAGAGAGTCTAACCATCAGGATCCCATCAAAAGAGAGTCTGACCATCTGGGTCCCGTCTAAAGAGAGTCTAACAATCAGGATCCCATCTAAAGAGAGTCTGACCATCAGGATCCCATCTAAAAAATGTCTGACCATCAGGATCCCATCTAAAGAGAATCTGACCATCAGGATCCCATCTGAAGAGAGTCTGACCATCAGGATCATATCTGAAGAGAGTCTGACCATCAGCATCCCATCTAAAGAGAGTCTAAACATCAGCATCCTATCTGAAGAGAGTCCAAACATCAGGATCCCATCGAAAGAGAGGCTGACCATCAGGATCCCATCTAAAGAGAGTCTGACCTTTAGGATCCCATCTAAAGGGAGTCTGACCATCAGGATCCCAACTAAATAGAATCTGACCATCAGGATCGCATCTGAAGAGAGTCTGACCATCAGGATCCCATCTAAAGAGAATCTGACCATCAGGATCCCATCTAAAGAGAGTCTAACCATCAGGATCCCATTCAAGAGAGTCTGACCATCAGGATCCCTTCTGAAGAGAGTCTAACCATCAGGATCTCATCTAAAGAGAGTCTGACCATCAGGATCCCATCTAAAGAGAGTCTAAACATCAGGATCCCATCTGAAGAGAGTCTAACCATCAGGATCCAATCTAAAGAGAGTCTGACCATCAGCAACCCATCTAAAGAGAGTCTAAACATCAGGATCCCATCTGAAGAGAGTCTAATCATCAGGATCCCATCGAAAGAGAGTCTGACCATCAGGATCCCATCTAAAGAGAGTCTAACCATCAGGATCCCATCTAAAAAATGTCTGACCATCAGGATCCCATCTAAAGAGAATCTGACCATCAGGATCCCATCTGAAGAGAGTCTGACCATCAGGATCATATCTGAAGAGAGTCTGACCATCAGCATCCCATCTAAAGAGAATCTGACCATCAGGATCCCATCTGAAGAGTCTAACCATCAGGATCTCATCTAAAGAGAGTCTAAACATCAGCATCCTATCTGAAGAGAGTCCAAACATCAGGATCCCATCTAAAGAGAGGCTGACCATCAGGATCCCATCTAAAGAGCGTCGGACCATCAGGATCCCATCTGAAGAGTGTCTGACCATCAGGATCCCATCTAAAGAGAATCTGACCATCAGGATCGCATCTAAAGAGAGTCTGACCATCAGGATCCCATCTAAAGAGAATCTGACCATCAGGATCTCATCTAAAGAGAGTCTAACCATCAGGATCCCATCAAAAGAGAGTCTGACCATCTGGATCCCGTCTAAAGAGAGTCTAACAATCAGGATCCCATCTAAAGAGAGTCTGACCATCAGGATCCCATCTAAAGAGAGTCTGACCATCAGGATCACATCTAAAGAGAGTCTGACCATCAGGATCCCATCTAAAGAGAGTCTGACCATTAGGATCCCATCTAAAGAGAGTCTGACCATTAGGATCCCATCTAAACAGAGTCTGACCATTAGGATCCCATCTAAAGAGAGTCTGACCATTAGGAGCCCATATAAAGAGAGTCCGACCATTAAGATACCATCTAAAGAAAGTCTGACCATTAGGATCCCATCTAAAGAGAGTCTGACCATCAGGATCCCATCTAAAGAGAGTCTGACCATTAGGATCCCATCTAAAGAGAGTCTGACCATTAGGATCCCATCTAAACAGAGTCTGACCATTAGGATCCCATCTAAAGAGAGTCTGACCATTAGGAGCCCATATAAAGAGAGTCCGACCATTAAGATACCATCTAAAGAAAGTCTGACCATTAGGATCCCATCTAAAGAGAGTCTGACCATTAGGATCCCATCTAAAGGGAGTCTGACAATCAGGATCACAGCTAAAGAGAATCTGACCATCAGGAACCCATCTAAAGAGAGACTGATCATCAGGATCCCATCTAAAGAGAGTATGACCATCAGGATCCCATCGAAAGAGAGACTGACCATCAGGATCCCATCTAAAGAGAGACTGACCATCAGGAACCCATCTAAAGAGAATCTGACCATTAGGATCCAATCTAAAGAGAATCTAACCATCAGCATCCCATCGAAAGAGAGTCTGACCATCAGGATCCCATCTAAAGAGAGTCTGACCATCAGGATCCCATATAAGAGAGTCTGACCATTAGGATCCCATCTAAAGAGAGTCTGACCATCAGGATCCCATCTAACGAGAGTCTGACCATCAGGATCCCTTTTAAACAGAGTCTGACCATTAGGATCCCATCTAAAGAGAGTCTGACCATTAGGATCCCATCTAAAGAGAGACTGACCATCAGGATCCCATCTAAAGAGAGTCTGACCATTAGGATCCCATCTAAAGAGAGTCTGACCATCAGGGTCCCATCTAAAGAGAGTCTGACCATTAGGATCCCATCTGAAGAGAGTCTGACCATCAGGTTCCCATCTAAAGAGAGTCGGACCATCAGGAGCCCATCTAAAGAGAGTCTGACCATCAGGATCTCATCTAAAGAGAGTCTGACCATCAGGATCATATCTGAAGAGAGTCTGACCATCAGGATCTCATCTAAAGAGAATCTGACCATCAGGATCCCATCTAAAGAGAATCTGAGCATTCACATCCCATCTAAAGAGAGTCTGACCATTAGGATCCCATCTAAAGAGAGTGTGACCATTAGGATCCCATCTAAAGAAAGTCTGACAATTAGGATCCCATCTAAAGAGTGTCTGACCTTTAGGATCCCATCTAAAGGGAGTCTGACCATCAGGATCCCAACTAAATAGAATTTGACCATCAGGATCGCATCTAAAGAGAGTCTGACCATCAGGATCCCATCTAAAGAGAATCTGACCATCAGGATCTCATCTAAAGAGAGTCTAACCATCAGGATCTCATTTAAGAGAGTCTGACCATCAGGATCCCATCTAAAGAGAGTCTAAACATCAGGATCCCATCTGAAGAGAGTCTAACCATCAGGATCCCATCAAAAGAGAGTCTGACCATCTGGGTCCCGTCTAAAGAGAGTCTAACAATCAGGATCCCATCTAAAGAGAGTCTGACCATCAGGATCCCATCTAAAAAATGTCTGACCATCAGGATCCCATCTAAAGAGAATCTGACCATCAGGATCCCATCTGAAGAGAGTCTGACCATCAGGATCATATCTGAAGAGAGTCTGACCATCAGCATCCCATCTAAAGAGAGTCTAAACATCAGCATCCTATCTGAAGAGAGTCCAAACATCAGGATCCCATCGAAAGAGAGGCTGACCATCAGGATCCCATCTAAAGAGAGTCTGACCTTTAGGATCCCATCTAAAGGGAGTCTGACCATCAGGATCCCAACTAAATAGAATCTGACCATCAGGATCGCATCTGAAGAGAGTCTGACCATCAGGATCCCATCTAAAGAGAATCTGACCATCAGGATCCCATCTAAAGAGAGTCTAACCATCAGGATCCCATTCAAGAGAGTCTGACCATCAGGATCCCTTCTGAAGAGAGTCTAACCATCAGGATCTCATCTAAAGAGAGTCTGACCATCAGGATCCCATCTAAAGAGAGTCTAAACATCAGGATCCCATCTGAAGAGAGTCTAACCATCAGGATCCAATCTAAAGAGAGTCTGACCATCAGCAACCCATCTAAAGAGAGTCTAAACATCAGGATCCCATCTGAAGAGAGTCTAATCATCAGGATCCCATCGAAAGAGAGTCTGACCATCAGGATCCCATCTAAAGAGAGTCTAACCATCAGGATCCCATCTAAAAAATGTCTGACCATCAGGATCCCATCTAAAGAGAATCTGACAATCAGGATCCCATCTGAAGAGAGTCTGACCATCAGGATCATATCTGAAGAGAGTCTGACCATCAGCATCCCATCTAAAGAGAATCTGACCATCAGGATCCCATCTGAAGAGTCTAACCATCAGGATCTCATCTAAAGAGAGTCTAAACATCAGCATCCTATCTGAAGAGAGTCCAAACATCAGGATCCCATCTAAAGAGAGGCTGACCATCAGGATCCCATCTAAAGAGCGTCGGACCATCAGGATCCCATCTGAAGAGTGTCTGACCATCAGGATCCCATCTAAAGAGAATCTGACCATCAGGATCCCTTCTGAAGAGAGTCTAACCATCAGGATCCCATCAAAAGAGAGTGTGACCATCAGTATCATATCTGAAGAGAGCCTGACGATCAGGATCTCATCTAAAGAGAATCTGACCATCAGGATCCCATCTAAAGAGAATCTGACCATTAGGATCCCATCTAAAGAGAATCTGACCATTAGGATCCCATTTAAAGAGAGTCTGACCATCATGCTCCCATCTAAAGAGAGTCTGACCATAAGGTCCCATCTAAAGAGAGTCTGACCATTAGAATCCCATCTAAAGAGAGTCTGACCATCAGGATCACATCTAAAGAGAGTCTGACCATCAGGATCCCATCTAAAGAGAGTCTGACCATTAGGATCCCATCTAAAGAGAGTCTGACCATTAGGATCCCATCTAAACAGAGTCTGACCATTAGGATCCCATCTAAAGAGAGTCTGACCATTAGGAGCCCATCTAAAGAGAGTCTGACCATTAAGATACCATCTAAAGAAAGTCTGACCATTAGGATCCCATCTAAAGAGAGTCTGACCATTAGGATCCCATCTAAAGGGAGTCTGACAATCAGGATCACAGCTAAAGAGAATCTGACCATCAGGAACCCATCTAAAGAGAGACTGATCATCAGGATCCCATCTAAAGAGAGTATGACCATCAGGATCCCATCGAAAGAGAGACTGACCATCAGGATCCCATCTAAAGAGAGACTGACCATCAGGAACCCATCTAAAGAGAATCTGACCATTAGGATCCAATCTAAAGATAATCTGACCATCAGCATCCCATCGAAACAGAGTCTGACCATCAGGATCCCATCTAAAGAGAGTCTGACCATCAGGATCCCATATAAAGAGAGTCTGACCATTAGGATCCCATCTAAAGAGAGTCTGACCATCAGGATCCCATCTAACGAGAGTCTGACCATCAGGATCCCTTTTAAACAGAGTCTGACCATTAGGATCCCATCGAAAGAGAGTCTGACCATTAGGATCCCATCTAAAGAGAGACTGACCATCAGGATCCCATCTAAAGAGAGTCTGACCATTAGGATCCCATCTAAAGAGAGTCTGACCATCAGGATCCCATCTAAAGAGAGTCTGACCATTAGGATCCCATCTGAAGAGAGTCTGACCATCAGGTTCCCATCTAAAGAGAGTCGGACCATCAGGAGCCCATCTAAAGAGAGTCTGACCATCAGGATCTCATCTAAAGAGAGTCTGACCATCAGGATCATATCTGAAGAGAGTCTGACCATCAGGATCTCATCTAAAGAGAATCTGACCATCAGGATCCCATCTAAAGAGAATCTGAGCATTCACATCCCATCTAAAGAGAGTCTGACCATTAGGATCCCATCTAAAGAGAGTCTGACCATTAGGATCCCATCTAAAGAAAGTCTGACAATTAGGATCCCATCTAAAGAGTGTCTGACCTTTAGGATCCCATCTAAAGGGAGTCTGACCATCAGGATCTCAACTAAATAGAATCTGACCATCAGGATCGCATCTAAAGAGAGTCTGACCATCAGGATCCCATCTAAAGAGAATCTGACCATCAGGATCTCATCTAAAGAGAGTCTAACCATCAGGATCTCATTTAAGAGAGTCTGACCATCAGGATCCCATCTAAAGAGAGTCTAAACATCAGGATCCCATCTGAAGAGAGTCTAACCATCAGGATCCCATCAAAAGAGAGTCTGACCATCTGGATCCCGTCTAAAGAGAGTCTAACAATCAGGATCCCATCTAAAGAGAGTCTGACCATCAGGATCCCATCTAAAAAATGTCTGACCATCAGGATCCCATCTAAAGAGAATCTGACCATCAGGATCCCATCTGAAGAGAGTCTGACCATCAGGATCATATCTGAAGAGAGTCTGACGATCAGCATCCCATCTAAAGAGATTCTGACCATCATGATCCCATCTGAAGAGAGTCTAACCATCAGGATCTCATCTAAAGAGAGTCTAAACATCAGCATCCTATCTGAAGAGAGTCCAAACATCAGGATCCCATCTAAGGAGAGGCTGACCATCAGGATCCCATCTAAAGAGAGTCTGACCTTTAGGATCCCATCTAAAGGGAGTCTGACCATCAGGATCCCAACTAAATAGAATCTGACCATCAGGATCGCATCTAAAGAGAGTCTGACCATCAGGATCCCATCTAAAGAGAATCTGACCATCAGGATCTCATCTAAAGAGAGTCTAACCATCAGGATCCCATTCAAGAGAGTCTGACCATCAGGATCCCTTCTGAAGAGAGTCTAACCATCAGGATCTCATCTAAAGAGAGTCTGACCATCAGGATCCCATCTAAAGAGAGTCTAAACATCAGGATCCCATCTGAAGAGAGTCTAACCATCAGGATCCAATCTAAAGAGAGTCTGACCATCAGGATCCCATCTAAAAAATGTCTGACCATCAGGATCCCATCTAAAGAGAATCTGACCATCAGGATCCCATCTGAAGAGAGTCTGACCATCAGGATCATATCTGAAGAGAGTCTGACCATCAGCATCCCATCTAAAGAGAATCTGACCATCAGGATCCCATCTGAAGAGAGTCTAACCATCAGGATCTCATCTAAAGAGAGTCTAAACATCAGCATCCTATCTGAAGAGAGTCCAAACATCAGGATCCCATCTAAAGAGAGGCTGACCATCAGGATCCCATCTAAAGAGCGTCGGACCATCAGGATCCCATCTGAAGAGTGTCTGACCATCAGGATCCCACCTAAAGAGAATCTGACCATCAGGATCCCATCTGAAGAGAGTCTAACCATCAGGATCCCATCAAAAGAGAGTGTGACCATCAGGATCATATCTGAAGAGAGCCTGACGATCAGGATCTCATCTAAAGAGAATCTGACCATCAGGATCCCATCTAAAGAGAATCTGACCATTAGGATCCCATCTAAAGAGAGTCTGACCATCAGGTCCCGTCTAAAGAGAGTCTGACCATTAGGATCCCAATTAAAGAGAATCTGACCATAAGGATCCCATTTAAAGAGAGTCTGACCATCATGATCCCATCTAAAGAAAGTCTGACCATCAGGTCCCATCTGAAGAGAGTCTGACCATTAGAATCCCATCTAAAGAGAGTCTGACCATCAGGATCACATCTAAAGAGAGTCTGACCATCAGGATCCCATCTAAAGAGAGTCTGACCATTAGGATCCCATCTGAAGAGAGTCTAACCATCAGGATCTCATCTAAAGAGAGTCTAAACATCAGCATCCTATCTGAAGAGAGTCCAAACATCAGGATCCCATCTAAAGAGAGGCTGACCATCAGGATCCCATCTAAAGAGATTCTGACCTTTAGGATCCCATCTAAAGGGAGTCTGACCATCAGGATCCCAACTAAATAGAATCTGACCATCAGGATCGCATCTAAAGAGAGTCTGACCATCAGGATCCCATCTAAAGAGAATCTGACCATCAGGATCCCATCTAAAGAGAGTCTAACCATCAGGATCCCATTCAAGAGAGTCTGACCATCAGGATCCCTTCTGAAGAGAGTCTAACCATCAGGATCTCATCTAAAGAGAGTCTGACCATCAGGATCCCATCTAAAGAGAGTCTAAACATCAGGATCCCATCTGAAGAGAGTCTAACCATCAGGATCCAATCTAAAGAGAGTCTGACCATCAGCAAACCATCTAAAGAGAGTCTAAACATCAGGATCCCATCTGAAGAGAGTCTAATCATCAGGATCCCATCTAAAGAGAATCTGACCATCAGGATCCCATCTGAAGAGAGTCTGACCATCAGGATCATATCTGAAGAGAGTCTGACCATCAGCATCCCATCTGAAGAGAATCTGACCATCAGGATCCCATCTGAAGAGAGTCTAACCATCAGGATCTCATCTGAAGAGAGTCTAAACATCAGCATCCTATCTGAAGAGAGTCCAAACATCAGGATCCCATCTACAGAGAGGCTGACCATCAGGATCCCATCTAAAGAGCGTCGGACCATCAGGATCCCATCTGAAGAGTGTCTGACCATCAGGATCCCATCTAAAGAGATTCTGACCATCAGGATCCCATCTGAAGAGAGTCTAACCATCAGGATCCCATCAAAAGAGAGTGTGACCATCAGGATCATATCTGAAGAGAGCCTGATGATCAGGATCTCATCTAAAGAGAATCTGACCATCAGGATCCCATCTAAAGAGAATCTGACCATTAGGATCCCATTTAAAGAGAGTCTGACCATCATGATCCCATCTAAAGAGAGTCTGACCATAAGGTCCCATCTAAACAGAGTCTGACCATTAGAATCCCATCTAAAGAGAGTCTGACCATCAGGATCACATCTAAAGAGAGTCTGACCATCAGGATCCCATCTAAAGAGAGTCTGACCATTAGGATCCCATCTAAAGAGAGTCTGACCATTAGGATCCCATCTAAACAGAGTCTGACCATTAGGATCCCATCTAAAGAGAGTCTGACCATTAGGATCCCATCTAAAGAGAGTCTGACCATTAAGATACCATCTAAAGAAAGTCTGACCATTAGGATCCCATCTAAAGAGAGTCTGACCAGTAGGATCCCATCTAAAGGGAGTCTGACAATCAGGATCACAGCTAAAGAGAATCTGACCATCAGGAACCCATCTAAAGAGAGACTGATCATCAGGATCCCATCTAAAGAGAGTATGACCATCAGGATCCCATCGAAAGAGAGACTGACCATCAGGATCCCATCTAAAGAGAGACTGACCATCAGGAACCCATCTAAACAGAATCTGACCATTAGGATCCAATCTAAAGAGAATCTGACCATCAGCATCCCATCGAAAGAGAGTCTGACCATCAGGATCCCATCTAAAGAGAATCTGACCATTAAGATCCCATCGAAAGAGAGTCTGACCATCAGGATCCCATCTAAAGAGAGTCTGACCGTCAGGATCCCATATAAAGAGAGTCTGACCATTAGGATCCCATCTAAAGAGAGTCTGACCATCAGGATCATATCTGAAGAGAGTCTGACCATTAGGATCCCATCTAAAGAGAGTCTGACCATTAGGATCCCATCTAAAGAGAATCTGACCATCAGGATCCCATATAAAGAGAGTCTGACCATTAGGATCCCATCTAAACAGAGTCTGACCATCAGGATCATATCTGAAGAGAGTCTGACCATTAGGATCCCATCTGAAGAGAGTCTGACCATCAGGATCATATCTGAAGAGAGTCTGACCATCAGCATCCCATCTAAAGAGAATCTGACCATCAGGATCCCATCTGAAGAGAGTCTAACCATCAGGATCTCATCTAAAGAGAGTCTAAACATCAGCATCCTATCTGAAGAGAGTCCAAACATCAGGATCCCATCTAAAGAGAGGCTGACCATCAGGATCCCATCTAAAGAGAGTCTGACCTTTAGGATCCCATCTAAAGGGAGTCTGACCATCAGGATCCCAACTAAATAGAATCTGACCATCAGGATCGCATCTAAAGTGAGTCTGACCATCAGGATCCCATCTAAAGAGAATCTGACCATCAGGATCTCATCTAAAGAGAGTCTAACCATCAGGATCCCATTCAAGAGAGTCTGACCATCAGGATCCCTTCTGAAGAGAGTCTAACCATCAGGATCTCATCTAAAGAGATTCTGACCATCAGGATCCCATCTAAAGAGAGTCTAAACATCAGGATCCCATCTGAAGAGAGTCTAACCATCAGGATCCAATCTAAAGAGAGTCTGACCATCAGCAACCCATCTAAAGAGAGTCTAAACATCAGGATCCCATCTGAAGAGAGTCTAATCATCAGGATCCCATCGAAAGAGAGTCTGACCATCAGGATCCCATCTAAAGAGAGTCTAACCATCAGGATCCCATCTAAAAAATGTCTGACCATCAGGATCCCATCTAAAGAGAATCTGACCATCAGGATCCCATCTGAAGAGAGTCTGACCATCAGGATCATATCTGAAGAGAGTCTGACCATCAGCATCCCATCTAAAGAGAATCTGACCATCAGGATCCCATCTGAAGAGAGTCTAACCATCAGGATCTCATCTAAAGTGAGTCGAAACATCAGCATCCTATCTGAAGAGAGTCCAGACATCAGGATCCCATCTAAATAGAGGCTGACCATCAGGATCCCAT
Source organism: Squalus acanthias (assembly GCA_030390025.1). Lineage (NCBI taxonomy): Eukaryota > Metazoa > Chordata > Chondrichthyes > Squaliformes > Squalidae > Squalus > Squalus acanthias. The sequence continues at coordinate 71,942,438 of CM059430.1, read as the reverse complement.
CTAAAGAGCGTCTGACCATCAGGATCGCATCTAAAGAGAGTCTGACCATCAGGATCCCATCTAAAGAGAATCTGACCATCAGATCTCATCTAAAGAGAGTCTAACCATCAGGATCCCATTCAAGAGAGTCTGACCATCAGGATCCCTTCTGAAGAGAGTCTAACCATCAGGATCTCATCTAAAGAGAGTCTGACCATCAGGATCCCATCTAAAGAGAGTCTAAACATCAGGATCCCATCTGAAGAGAGTCTAACCATCAGGATCCAATCTAAAGAGAGTCTGACCATCAGCAACCCATCTAAAGAGAGTCTAAACATCAGGATCCCATCTGAAGAGAGTCTAATCATCAGGATCCCATCGAAAGAGAGTCTGACCATCAGGATCCCATCTAAAGAGAGTCTAACCATCAGGATCCCATCTAAAAAATGTCTGACCATCAGGATCCCATCTAAAGAGAATCTGACCATCAGGATCCCATCTGAAGAGAGTCTGACCATCAGGATCATATCTGAAGAGAGTCTGACCATCAGCATCCCATCTAAAGAGAATCTGACCATCAGGATCCCATCTGAAGAGAGTCTAACCATCAGGATCTCATCTAAAGAGAGTCTAAACATCAGCATCCTATCTGAAGAGAGTCCAAACATCAGGATCCCATCTAAATAGAGGCTGACCATCAGGATCCCATCTAAAGAGCGTCTGACCATCAGGATCCCATCTGAAGAGTGTCTGACCATCAGGATCCCATCTAAAGAGAATCTGACCATCAGGATCCCATCTGAAGAGAGTCTAACCATCAGGATCCCATCAAAAGAGAGTGTGACCATCAGGATCATATCTGAAGAGAGCCTGACGATCAGGATCTCATCTAAAGAGAATCTGACCATCAGGATCCCATCTAAAGAGAATCTGACCATTAGGATCCCATCTAAAGAGAGTCTGACCATCAGGTCCCATCTAAAGAGAGTCTGACCATTAGGATCCCATTTAAAGAGAATCTGACCATTAGGATCCCATCTAAACAGAGTCTGACCATCAGGATCATATCTGAAGAGAGTCTGACCATTAGGATCCCATCTGAAGAGAGTCTGACCATCAGGATCATATCTGAAGAGAGTCTGACCATCAGCATCCCATCTAAAGAGAATCTGACCATCAGGATCCCATCTGAAGAGAGTCTAACCATCAGGATCTCATCTAAAGAGAGTCTAAACATCAGCATCCTATCTGAAGAGAGTCCAAACATCAGGATCCCATCTAAAGAGAGGCTGACCATCAGGATCCCATCTAAAGAGAGTCTGACCTTTAGGATCCCATCTAAAGGGAGTCTGACCATCAGGATCCCAACTAAATAGAATCTGACCATCAGGATCGCATCTAAAGAGAGTCTGACCATTAGGATCCAATCTAAAGAGAATCTGACCATCAGCATCCCATCGAAAGAGAGTCTGACCATCAGGATCCCATCTAAAGAGAGTCTAACCATCAGGATCCCATCAAAAGAGAGTGTGACCATCAGGTTCATATCTGAAGAGAGCCTGACGATCAGGATCTCATCTAAAGAGAATCTGACCATCAGGATCCCATCTAAAGAGAATCTGACCATTAGGATCCCATCTAAAGAGAGTCTGACCATCAGGTCCCATCTAAAGAGAGTCTGACCATTAGGATCCCATTTAAAGAGAATCTGACCATTAGGATCCCATCTAAACAGAGTCTGACCATCAGGATCATATCTGAAGAGAGTCTGACCATTAGGATCCCATCTGAAGAGAGTCTGACCATCAGGATCATATCTGAAGAGAGTCTGACCATCAGCATCCCATCTAAAGAGAATCTGACCATCAGGATCCCATCTGAAGAGAGTCTAACCATCAGGATCTCATCTAAAGAGAGTCTAAACATCAGCATCCTATCTGAAGAGAGTCCAAACATCAGGATCCCATCTAAAGAGAGGCTGACCATCAGGATCCCATCTAAAGAGAGTCTGACCTTAGGATCCCATCTAAAGGGAGTCTGACCATCAGGATCCCAACTAAATAGAATCTGACCATCAGGATCGCATCTAAAGAGAGTCTGACCATCAGGATCCCATCTAAAGAGAATCTGACCATCAGGATCTCATCTAAAGAGAGTCTAACCATCAGGATCCCATTCAAGAGAGTCTGACCATCAGGATCCCTTCTGAAGAGAGTCTAACCATCAGGATCTCATCTAAAGAGAGTCTGACCATCAGGATCCCATCTAAAGAGAGTCTAAACATCAGGATCCCATCTGAAGAGAGTCTAACCATCAGGATCCAATCTAAAGAGAGTCTGACCATCAGGATCATATCTGAAGAGAGTCTGACCATTAGGATCCCATCTAAAGAGAGTCTGACCATTAGGATCCCATCTAAAGAGAATCTGACCATCAGGATCCCATCTGAAGAGAGTCTGACCATCAGGATCATATCTGAAGAGAGTCTGACCATCAGCATCCCATCTAAAGAGAATCTGACCATCAGGATCCCATCTGAAGAGAGTCTAACCATCAGGATCTCATCTAAAGAGAGTCTAAACATCAGCATCCTATCTGAAGAGAGTCCAAACATCAGGATCCCATCTAAAGAGAGGCTGACCATCAGGATCCCATCTAAAGAGCGTCTGACCATCAGGATCCCATCTGAAGAGTGTCTGACCATCAGGATCCCATCTAAAGAGAATCTGACCATCAGGATCCCATCTGAAGAGAGTCTAACCATCAGGATCCCATCAAAAGAGAGTGTGACCATCAGGATCATATCTGAAGAGAGCCTGACGATCAGGATCTCATCTAAAGAGAATCTGACCATCAGGATCCCATCTAAAGAGAATCTGACCATTAGGATCCCATCTAAAGAGAGTCTGACCATCAGGTCCCATCTACAGAGAGTCTGACCATTAGGATCCCATTTAAAGAGAATCTGACCATTAGGATCCCATTTAAAGAGAGTCTGACCATCATGATCCCATCTAAAGAGAGTCTGACCATCAGGTCCCATCTAAAGAGAGTCTGACCATTAGAATCCCATCTAAAGAGAGTCTGACCATCAGGATCACATCTAAAGAGAGTCTGACCATCAGGATCCCATCTAAAGAGAGTCTGACCATTAGGATCCCATCTAAAGAGAGTCTGACCATTAGGATCCCATCTAAAGAGAGTCTGACCATTAGGATCCCATCTAAAGAGAGTCTGACCATTAGGATACCATCTAAAGAAAGTCTGACCATTAGGATCCCATCTAAAGAGAGTCTGACCATTAGGATCCCATCTAAAGGGAGTCTGACAATCAGGATCACAGCTAAAGAGAATCTGACCATCAGGAACCCATCTAAAGAGAGACTGACCATCAGGATCCCATCTAAAGAGAGTATGACCATCAGGATCCCATCGAAAGAGAGACTGACCATCAGGATCCCATCTAAAGAGAATCTGACAATTAGGATCCAATCTAAAGAGAATCTGACCATCAGCATCCCATCGAAAGAGATTCTGACCATCAGGATCCCATCTAAAGAGAATCTGACCATTAAGATCCCATCGAAAGAGAGTCTGACCATCAGGATCCCATCTAAAGAGAGTCTGACCATCAGGATCCCATATAAAGAGAGTCTGACCATTAGGATCCCATCTAAAGAGAGTCTGACCATCAGGATCATATCTGAAGAGAGTCTGACCATTAGGATCCCATCTAAAGTGAGTCTGACCATTAGGATCCCATCTAAAGAGAATCTGACCATCAGGATCCCATATAAAGAGAGTCTGACCATTAGGATCCCATCTAAACAGAGTCTGACCATCAGGATCATATCTGAAGAGAGTCTGACCATTAGGATCCCATCTAAAGAGATTCTGACCATTAGGATCCCATCTAAAGAGAGTCGGACCAACAGGTCCCATTGAAAGAGAGACTGACCATCAGGATCTCATCTAAAGTGAATCTGACCATCAGGATCCCATCTAAAGAGAGACTGACCATTAGGATCCCATCTAAAGAGAGTCTGACCATCAGGCTCCCATCTGAAGAGAGTCTGTCAATTAGGATCCCATCTATAGAGAATCTGACCATCAGGATCCCATCTAAAGAGAATCTGACCATCAGTATCCCATCTAAAGACAGTCGGACCAACAGGTCCCATCTGAATAGAGTCTGACGATTAGGATCCCATCTAAAGAGAGACTGACCATCAGCATCCTATCGAAAGAGAGACTGACCATTAGGATCTCATCTAAAGAGAATCTGACCATCAGGATCCCATCTAAAGAGAGACTGACCATTAGGATCCCATCTAAAGAGAGCCTGACCATTAGGATCCCATCTGAAGAGAGTCTAACCATCAGGATCTCATCTAAAGAGAGTCTAAACATCAGCATCCTATCTGAAGAGAGTCCAAACATCAAGATCCCATCTAAAGAGAGGCTGACCATCAGGATCCCATCTAAAGAGAGTCTGACCTTTAGGATCCCATCTAAAGGGAGTCTGACCATCAGGATCCCAACTAAATAGAATCTGACCATCAGGATCGCATCTGAAGAGAGTCTGACCATCAGGATCCCATCTAAAGAGAATCTGACCATCAGGATCCCATCTAAAGAGAGTCTAACCATCAGGATCCCATTCAAGAGAGTCTGACCATCAGGATCCCTTCTGAAGAGAGTCTAACCATCAGGATCTCATCTAAAGAGAGTCTGACCATCAGGATCCCATCTAAAGAGAGTCTAAACATCAGGATCCCATCTGAAGAGAGTCTAACCATCAGGATCCAATCTAAAGAGAGTCTGACCATCAGCAACCCATCTAAAGAGAGTCTAAACATCAGGATCCCATCTGAAGAGAGTCTAATCATCAGGATCCCATCGAAAGAGAGTCTGACCATCAGGATCCCATCTAAAGAGAGTCTAACCATCAGGATCCCATCTAAAAAATGTCTGACCATCAGGATCCCATCTAAAGAGAATCTGACCATCAGGATCCCATCTGAAGAGAGTCTGACCATCAGGATCATATCTGAAGAGAGTCTGACCATCAGCATCCCATCTAAAGAGAATCTGACCATCAGGATCCCATCTGAAGAGAGTCTAACCATCAGGATCTCATCTAAAGAGAGTCTAAACATCAGCATCCTATCTGAAGAGAGTCCAAACATCAGGATCCCATCTAAAGAGAGGCTGACCATCAGGATCCCATCTAAAGAGCGTCGGACCATCAGGATCCCATCTGAAGAGTGTCTGACCATCAGGATCCCATCTAAAGAGAATCTGACCATCAGGATCCCTTCTGAAGAGAGTCTAACCATCAGGATCCCATCAAAAGAGAGTGTGACCATCAGGATCATATCTGAAGAGAGCCTGACGATCAGGATCTCATCTAAAGAGAATCTGACCATCAGGATCCCATCTAAAGAGAATCTGACCATTAGGATCCCATCTAAAGAGAATCTGACCATTAGGATCCCATTTAAAGAGAGTCTGACCATCATGATCCCATCTAAAGAGAGTCTGACCATAAGGTCCCATCTAAAGAGAGTCTGACCATTAGAATCCCATCTAAAGAGAGTCTGACCATCAGGATCACATCTAAAGAGAGTCTGACCATCAGGATCCCATCTAAAGAGAGTCTGACCATTAGGATCCCATCTAAAGAGAGTCTGACCATTAGGATCCCATCTAAACAGAGTCTGACCATTAGGATCCCATCTAAAGAGAGTCTGACCATTAGGAGCCCATCTAAAGAGAGTCTGACCATTAAGATACCATCTAAAGAAAGTCTGACCATTAGGATCCCATCTAAAGAGAGTCTGACCATTAGGATCCCATCTAAAGGGAGTCTGACAATCAGGATCACAGCTAAAGAGAATCTGACCATCAGGAACCCATCTAAAGAGAGACTGATCATCAGGATCCCATCTAAAGAGAGTATGACCATCAGGATCCCATCGAAAGAGAGACTGACCATCAGGATCCCATCTAAAGAGAGACTGACCATCAGGAACCCATCTAAAGAGAATCTGACCATTAGGATCCAATCTAAAGAGAATCTGACCATCAGCATCCCATCGAAAGAGAGTCTGACCATCAGGATCCCATCTAAAGAGAGTCTGACCATCAGGATCCCATATAAAGAGAGTCTGACCATTAGGATCCCATCTAAAGAGAGTCTGACCATCAGGATCCCATCTAACGAGAGTCTGACCATCAGGATCCCTTTTAAACAGAGTCTGACCATTAGGATCCCATCTAAAGAGAGTCTGACCATTAGGATCCCATCTAAAGAGAGACTGACCATCAGGATCCCATCTAAAGAGAGTCTGACCATTAGGATCCCATCTAAAGAGAGTCTGACCATCAGGATCCCATCTAAAGAGAGTCTGACCATTAGGATCCCATCTGAAGAGAGTCTGACCATCAGGTTCCCATCTAAAGAGAGTCGGACCATCAGGAGCCCATCTAAAGAGAGTCTGACCATCAGGATCTCATCTAAAGAGAGTCTGACCATCAGGATCATATCTGAAGAGAGTCTGACCATCAGGATCTCATCTAAAGAGAATCTGACCATCAGGATCCCATCTAAAGAGAATCTGAGCATTCACATCCCATCTAAAGAGAGTCTGACCATTAGGATCCCATCTAAAGAGAGTCTGACCATTAGGATCCCATCTAAAGAAAGTCTGACAATTAGGATCCCATCTAAAGAGTGTCTGACCTTTAGGATCCCATCTAAAGGGAGTCTGACCATCAGGATCCCAACTAAATAGAATCTGACCATCAGGATCCCATCTAAAGAGAATCTGACCATCAGGATCTCATCTAAAGAGAGTCTAACCATCAGGATCTCATTTAAGAGAGTCTGACCATCAGGATCCCATCTAAAGAGAGTCTAAACATCAGGATCCCATCTGAAGAGAGTCTAACCATCAGGATCCCATCAAAAGAGAGTCTGACCATCTGGATCCCGTCTAAAGAGAGTCTAACAATCAGGATCCCATCTAAAGAGAGTCTGACCATCAGGATCTCATCTAAAGAGAGTCTAACCATCAGGATCTCATTTAAGAGAGTCTGACCATCAGGATCCCATCTAAAGAGAGTCTAAACATCAGGATCCCATCTGAAGAGAGTCTAACCATCAGGATCCCATCAAAAGAGAGTCTGACCATCTGGATCCCGTCTAAAGAGAGTCTAACAATCAGGATCCCATCTAAAGAGAGTCTGACCATCAGGATCCCATCTAAAAAATGTCTGACCATCAGGATCCCATCTAAAGAGAGGCTGACCATCAGGATCCCATCTAAAGAGAGACTGACCATCAGGATCCCATCTAAAGAGAGTCTGACCATTAGGATCCCATCTAAAGAGAGTCTGACCATCAGGATCCCATCTAAAGAGAGTCTGACCATTAGGATCCCATCTGAAGAGAGTCTGACCATCAGGTTCCCATCTAAAGAGAGTCGGACCATCAGGAGCCCATCTAAAGAGAGTCTGACCATCAGGATCTCATCTAAAGAGAGTCTGACCATCAGGATCATATCTGAAGAGAGTCTGACCATCAGGATCTCATCTAAAGAGAATCTGACCATCAGGATCCCATCTAAAGAGAATCTGAGCATTCACATCCCATCTAAAGAGAGTCTGACCATTAGGATCCCATCTAAAGAGAGTCTGACCATTAGGATCCCATCTAAAGAAAGTCTGACAATTAGGATCCCATCTAAAGAGTGTCTGACCTTTAGGATCCCATCTAAAGGGAGTCTGACCATCAGGATCCCAACTAAATAGAATCTGACCATCAGGATCCCATCTAAAGAGAATCTGACCATCAGGATCTCATCTAAAGAGAGTCTAACCATCAGGATCTCATTTAAGAGAGTCTGACCATCAGGATCCCATCTAAAGAGAGTCTAAACATCAGGATCCCATCTGAAGAGAGTCTAACCATCAGGATCCCATCAAAAGAGAGTCTGACCATCTGGATCCCGTCTAAAGAGAGTCTAACAATCAGGATCCCATCTAAAGAGAGTCTGACCATCAGGATCCCATCTAAAGAGAGTCTGACCATCAGGATCACATCTAAAGAGAGTCTGACCATCAGGATCCCATCTAAAGAGAGTCTGACCATTAGGATCCCATCTAAAGAGAGTCTGACCATTAGGATCCCATCTAAACAGAGTCTGACCATTAGGATCCCATCTAAAGAGAGTCTGACAATTAGGAGCCCATCTAAAGAGAGTCTGACCATTAAGATACCATCTAAAGAAAGTCTGACCATTAGGATCCCATCTAAAGAGAGTCTGACCATTAGGATCCCATCTAAAGGGAGTCTGACAATCAGGATCACAGCTAAAGAGAATCTGACCATCAGGAACCCATCTAAAGAGAGACTGATCATCAGGATCCCATCTAAAGAGAGTATGACCATCAGGATCCCATCGAAAGAGAGACTGACCATCAGGATCCCATCTAAAGAGAGACTGACCATCAGGAACCCATCTAAAGAGAATCTGACCATTAGGATCCAATCTAAAGAGAATCTGACCATCAGCATCCCATCGAAAGAGAGTCTGACCATCAGGATCCCATCTAAAGAGAGTCTGACCATCAGGATCCCATATAAAGAGAGTCTGACCATTAGGATCCCATCTAAAGAGAGTCTGACCATCAGGATCCCATCTAACGAGAGTCTGACCATCAGGATCCCTTTTAAACAGAGTCTGACCATTAGGATCCCATCTAAAGAGAGTCTGACCATTAGGATCCCATCTAAAGAGAGACTGACCATCAGGATCCCATCTAAAGAGAGTCTGACCATTAGGATCCCATCTAAAGAGAGTCTGACCATCAGGATCCCATCTAAAGAGAGTCTGACCATTAGGATCCCATCTGAAGAGAGTCTGACCATCAGGTTCCCATCTAAAGAGAGTCGGACCATCAGGAGCCCATCTAAAGAGAGTCTGACCATCAGGATCATATCTGAAGAGAGTCTGACCATCAGGATCTCATCTAAAGAGAATCTGACCATCAGGATCCCATCTAAAGAGAATCTGAGCATTCACATCCCATCTAAAGAGAGTCTGACCATTAGGATCCCATCTAAAGAGAGTCTGACCATTAGGATCCCATCTAAAGAAAGTCTGACAATTAGGATCCCATCTAAAGAGTGTCTGACCTTTAGGATCCCATCTAAAGGGAGTCTGACCATCAGGATCCCAACTAAATAGAATCTGACCATCAGGATCCCATCTAAAGAGAATCTGACCATCAGGATCTCATCTAAAGAGAGTCTAACCATCAGGATCTCATTTAAGAGAGTCTGACCATCAGGATCCCATCTAAAGAGAGTCTAAACATCAGGATCCCATCTGAAGAGAGTCTAACCATCAGGATCCCATCAAAAGAGAGTCTGACCATCTGGATCCCGTCTAAAGAGAGTCTAACAATCAGGATCCCATCTAAAGAGAGTCTGACCATCAGGATCCCATCTAAAGAGAGTCTGACCATCAGGATCCCATCTGAAGAGAGTCTGACCATCAGGATCATATCTGAAGAGAGTCTGACCATCAGCATCCCATCTAAAGAGAGTCTAAACATCAGCATCCTATCTGAAGAGAGTCCAAACATCAGGATCCCATCTAAAGAGAGGCTGACCATCAGGATCCCATCTAAAGAGAGACTGACCATCAGGATCCCATCTAAAGAGAGTCTGACCATTAGGATCCCATCTAAAGAGAGTCTGACCATCAGGATCCCATCTAAAGAGAGTCTGACCATTAGGATCCCATCTGAAGAGAGTCTGACCATCAGGTTCCCATCTAAAGAGAGTCGGACCATCAGGAGCCCATCTAAAGAGAGTCTGACCATCAGGATCTCATCTAAAGAGAGTCTGACCATCAGGATCATATCTGAAGAGAGTCTGACCATCAGGATCTCATCTAAAGAGAATCTGACCATCAGGATCCCATCTAAAGAGAATCTGAGCATTCACATCCCATCTAAAGAGAGTCTGACCATTAGGATCCCATCTAAAGAGAGTCTGACCATTAGGATCCCATCTAAAGAAAGTCTGACAATTAGGATCCCATCTAAAGAGTGTCTGACCTTTAGGATCCCATCTAAAGGGAGTCTGACCATCAGGATCCCAACTAAATAGAATCTGACCATCAGGATCCCATCTAAAGAGAATCTGACCATCAGGATCTCATCTAAAGAGAGTCTAACCATCAGGATCTCATTTAAGAGAGTCTGACCATCAGGATCCCATCTAAAGAGAGTCTAAACATCAGGATCCCATCTGAAGAGAGTCTAACCATCAGGATCCCATCAAAAGAGAGTCTGACCATCTGGATCCCGTCTAAAGAGAGTCTAACAATCAGGATCCCATCTAAAGAGAGTCTGACCATCAGGATCCCATCTAAAGAGAGTCTGACCATCAGGATCCCATCTAAAGAGAGTCTGACCATTAGGATCCCATCTAAAGAGAGTCTGACCATTAGGATCCCATCTAAACAGAGTCTGACCATTAGGATCCCATCTAAAGAGAGTCTGACAATTAGGAGCCCATCTAAAGAGAGTCTGACCATTAAGATACCATCTAAAGAAAGTCTGACCATTAGGATCCCATCTAAAGAGAGTCTGACCATTAGGATCCCATCTAAAGGGAGTCTGACAATCAGGATCACAGCTAAAGAGAATCTGACCATCAGGAACCCATCTAAAGAGAGACTGACCATCAGGATCCCATCTAAAGAGAGTCTGACCATTAGGATCCCATCTAAAGAGAGTCTGACCATCAGGATCCCATCTAAAGAGAGTCTGACCATTAGGATCCCATCTGAAGAGAGTCTGACCATCAGGTTCCCATCTAAAGAGAGTCGGACCATCAGGAGCCCATCTAAAGAGAGTCTGACCATCAGGATCATATCTGAAGAGAGTCTGACCATCAGGATCTCATCTAAAGAGAATCTGACCATCAGGATCCCATCTAAAGAGAATCTGAGCATTCACATCCCATCTAAAGAGAGTCTGACCATTAGGATCCCATCTAAAGAGAGTCTGACCATTAGGATCCCATCTAAAGAAAGTCTGACAATTAGGATCCCATCTAAAGAGTGTCTGACCTTTAGGATCCCATCTAAAGGGAGTCTGACCATCAGGATCCCAACTAAATAGAATCTGACCATCAGGATCCCATCTAAAGAGAATCTGACCATCAGGATCTCATCTAAAGAGAGTCTAACCATCAGGATCTCATTTAAGAGAGTCTGACCATCAGGATCCCATCTAAAGAGAGTCTAAACATCAGGATCCCATCTGAAGAGAGTCTAACCATCAGGATCCCATCAAAAGAGAGTCTGACCATCTGGATCCCGTCTAAAGAGAGTCTAACAATCAGGATCCCATCTAAAGAGAGTCTGACCATCAGGATCCCATCTAAAGAGAGTCTGACCATCAGGATCCCATCTGAAGAGAGTCTGACCATCAGGATCATATCTGAAGAGAGTCTGACCATCAGCATCCCATCTAAAGAGAGTCTAAACATCAGCATCCTATCTGAAGAGAGTCCAAACATCAGGATCCCATCTAAAGAGAGGCTGACCATCAGGATCCCATCTAAAGAGAGACTGACCATCAGGATCCCATCTAAAGAGAGTCTGACCATTAGGATCCCATCTAAAGAGAGTCTGACCATCAGGATCCCATCTAAAGAGAGTCTGACCATTAGGATCCCATCTGAAGAGAGTCTGACCATCAGGTTCCCATCTAAAGAGAGTCGGACCATCAGGAGCCCATCTAAAGAGAGTCTGACCATCAGGATCTCATCTAAAGAGAGTCTGACCATCAGGATCATATCTGAAGAGAGTCTGACCATCAGGATCTCATCTAAAGAGAATCTGACCATCAGGATCCCATCTAAAGAGAATCTGAGCATTCACATCCCATCTAAAGAGAGTCTGACCATTAGGATCCCATCTAAAGAGAGTCTGACCATTAGGATCCCATCTAAAGAAAGTCTGACAATTAGGATCCCATCTAAAGAGTGTCTGACCTTTAGGATCCCATCTAAAGGGAGTCTGACCATCAGGATCCCAACTAAATAGAATCTGACCATCAGGATCCCATCTAAAGAGAATCTGACCATCAGGATCTCATCTAAAGAGAGTCTAACCATCAGGATCTCATTTAAGAGAGTCTGACCATCAGGATCCCATCTAAAGAGAGTCTAAACATCAGGATCCCATCTGAAGAGAGTCTAACCATCAGGATCCCATCAAAAGAGAGTCTGACCATCTGGATCCCGTCTAAAGAGAGTCTAACAATCAGGATCCCATCTAAAGAGAGTCTGACCATCAGGATCCCATCTAAAGAGAGTCTGACCATCAGGATCACATCTAAAGAGAGTCTGACCATCAGGATCCCATCTAAAGAGAGTCTGACCATTAGGATCCCATCTAAAGAGAGTCTGACCATTAGGATCCCATCTAAACAGAGTCTGACCATTAGGATCCCATCTAAAGAGAGTCTGACAATTAGGAGCCCATCTAAAGAGAGTCTGACCATTAAGATACCATCTAAAGAAAGTCTGACCATTAGGATCCCATCTAAAGAGAGTCTGACCATTAGGATCCCATCTAAAGGGAGTCTGACAATCAGGATCACAGCTAAAGAGAATCTGACCATCAGGAACCCATCTAAAGAGAGACTGATCATCAGGATCCCATCTAAAGAGAGTATGACCATCAGGATCCCATCGAAAGAGAGACTGACCATCAGGATCCCATCTAAAGAGAGACTGACCATCAGGAACCCATCTAAAGAGAATCTGACCATTAGGATCCAATCTAAAGAGAATCTGACCATCAGCATCCCATCGAAAGAGAGTCTGACCATCAGGATCCCATCTAAAGAGAGTCTGACCATCAGGATCCCATATAAAGAGAGTCTGACCATTAGGATCCCATCTAAAGAGAGTCTGACCATCAGGATCCCATCTAACGAGAGTCTGACCATCAGGATCCCTTTTAAACAGAGTCTGACCATTAGGATCCCATCTAAAGAGAGTCTGACCATTAGGATCCCATCTAAAGAGAGACTGACCATCAGGATCCCATCTAAAGAGAGTCTGACCATTAGGATCCCATCTAAAGAGAGTCTGACCATCAGGATCCCATCTAAAGAGAGTCTGACCATTAGGATCCCATCTGAAGAGAGTCTGACAATCAGGTTCCCATCTAAAGAGAGTCGGACATTCAGGAGCCCATCTAAAGAGAGTCTGACCATCAGGATCTCATCTAAAGAGAGACTGACCATCAGGATCATATCTGAAGAGAGTCTGACCATCAGGATCTCATCTAAAGAGAATCTGACCATCAGGATCCCATCTAAAGAGAATCTGAGCATTCACATCCCATCTAAAGAGAGTCTGACCATTAGGATCCCATCTAAAGAGAGTCTGACCATTAGGATCCCATCTAAAGAAAGTCTGACAATTAGGATCCCATCTAAAGAGTGTCTGACCTTTAGGATCCCATCTAAAGGGAGTCTGACCATCAGGATCCCAACTAAATAGAATCTGACCATCAGGATCGCATCTAAAGAGATTCTGACCATCAGGATCCCATCTAAAGAGAATCTGACCATCAGGATCTCATCTAAAGAGAGTCTAACCATCAGGATCTCATTTAAGAGAGTCTGACCATCAGGATCCCATCTAAAGAGAGTCTAAACATCAGGATCCCATCTGAAGAGAGTCTAACCATCAGGATCCCATCAAAAGAGAGTCTGACCATCTGGATCCCGTCTAAAGAGAGTCTAACAATCAGGATCCCATCTAAAGAGAGTCTGACCATCAGGATCCCATCTAAAAAATGTCTGACCATCAGGATCCCATCTAAAGAGAATCTGACCATCAGGATCCCATCTGAAGAGAGTCTGACCATCAGGATCATATCTGAAGAGAGTCTGACCATCAGCATCCCATCTAAAGAGAGTCTAAACATCAGCATCCTATCTGAAGAGAGTCCAAACATCAGGATCCCATCTAAAGAGAGGCTGACCATCAGGATCCCATCTAAAGAGAGACTGACCATCAGGATCCCATCTAAAGAGAGTCTGACCATTAGGATCCCATCTAAAGAGAGTCTGACCATCAGGATCCCATCTAAAGAGAGTCTGACCATTAGGATCCCATCTGAAGAGAGTCTGACCATCAGGTTCCCATCTAAAGAGAGTCGGACCATCAGGAGCCCATCTAAAGAGAGTCTGACCATCAGGATCTCATCTAAAGAGAGTCTGACCATCAGGATCATATCTGAAGAGAGTCTGACCATCAGGATCTCATCTAAAGAGAATCTGACCATCAGGATCCCATCTAAAGAGAATCTGAGCATTCACATCCCATCTAAAGAGAGTCTGACCATTAGGATCCCATCTAAAGAGAGTCTGACCATTAGGATCCCATCTAAAGAAAGTCTGACAATTAGGATCCCATCTAAAGAGTGTCTGACCTTTAGGATCCCATCTAAAGGGAGTCTGACCATCAGGATCCCAACTAAATAGAATCTGACCATCAGGATCCCATCTAAAGAGAATCTGACCATCAGGATCTCATCTAAAGAGAGTCTAACCATCAGGATCTCATTTAAGAGAGTCTGACCATCAGGATCCCATCTAAAGAGAGTCTAAACATCAGGATCCCATCTGAAGAGAGTCTAACCATCAGGATCCCATCAAAAGAGAGTCTGACCATCTGGATCCCGTCTAAAGAGAGTCTAACAATCAGGATCCCATCTAAAGAGAGTCTGACCATCAGGATCCCATCTAAAGAGAGTCTGACCATCAGGATCACATCTAAAGAGAGTCTGACCATCAGGATCCCATCTAAAGAGAGTCTGACCATTAGGATCCCATCTAAAGAGAGTCTGACCATTAGGATCCCATCTAAACAGAGTCTGACCATTAGGATCCCATCTAAAGAGAGTCTGACAATTAGGAGCCCATCTAAAGAGAGTCTGACCATCAGGATCCCATCTAAAGAAAGTCTGACCATTAGGATCCCATCTAAAGAGAGTCTGACCATTAGGATCCCATCTAAACAGAGTCTGACCATTAGGATCCCATCTAAAGAGAGTCTGACAATTAGGAGCCCATCTAAAGAGAGTCTGACCATTAAGATACCATCTAAAGAAAGTCTGACCATTAGGATCCCATCTAAAGAGAGTCTGACCATTAGGATCCCATCTAAAGGGAGTCTGACAATCAGGATCACAGCTAAAGAGAATCTGACCATCAGGAACCCATCTAAAGAGAGACTGATCATCAGGATCCCATCTAAAGAGAGTATGACCATCAGGATCCCATCGAAAGAGAGACTGACCATCAGGATCCCATCTAAAGAGAGACTGACCATCAGGAACCCATCTAAAGAGAATCTGACCATTAGGATCCAATCTAAAGAGAATCTGACCATCAGCATCCCATCGAAAGAGAGTCTGACCATCAGGATCCCATCTAAAGAGAGTCTGACCATCAGGATCCCATATAAAGAGAGTCTGACCATTAGGATCCCATCTAAAGAGAGTCTGACCATCAGGATCCCATCTAACGAGAGTCTGACCATCAGGATCCCTTTTAAACAGAGTCTGACCATTAGGATCCCATCTAAAGAGAGTCTGACCATTAGGATCCCATCTAAAGAGAGACTGACCATCAGGATCCCATCTAAAGAGAGTCTGACCATTAGGATCCCATCTAAAGAGAGTCTGACCATCAGGATCCCATCTAAAGAGAGTCTGACCATTAGGATCCCATCTGAAGAGAGTCTGACAATCAGGTTCCCATCTAAAGAGAGTCGGACCATCAGGAGCCCATCTAAAGTGAGTCTGACCATCAGGATCTCATCTAAAGAGAGTCTGACCATCAGGATCATATCTGAAGAGAGTCTGACCATCAGGATCTCATCTAAAGAGAATCTGACCATCAGGATCCCATCTAAAGAGAATCTGAGCATTCACATCCCATCTAAAGAGAGTCTGACCATTAGGATCCCATCTAAAGAGAGTCTGACCATTAGGATCCCATCTAAAGAAAGTCTGACAATTAGGATCCCATCTAAAGAGTGTCTGACCTTTAGGATCCCATCTAAAGGGAGTCTGACCATCAGGATCCCAACTAAATAGAATCTGACCATCAGGATCGCATCTAAAGAGATTCTGACCATCAGGATCCCATCTAAAGAGAATCTGACCATCAGGATCTCATCTAAAGAGAGTCTAACCATCAGGATCTCATTTAAGAGAGTCTGACCATCAGGATCCCATCTAAAGAGAGTCTAAACATCAGGATCCCATCTGAAGAGAGTCTAACCATCAGGATCCCATCAAAAGAGAGTCTGACCATCTGGATCCCGTCTAAAGAGAGTCTAACAATCAGGATCCCATCTAAAGAGAGTCTGACCATCAGGATCCCATCTAAAAAATGTCTGACCATCAGGATCCCATCTAAAGAGAATCTGACCATCAGGATCCCATCTGAAGAGAGTCTGACCATCAGGATCATATCTGAAGAGAGTCTGACCATCAGCATCCCATCTAAAGAGAGTCTAAACATCAGCATCCTATCTGAAGAGAGTCCAAACATCAGGATCCCATCTAAAGAGAGGCTGACCATCAGGATCCCATCTAAAGAGAGTCTGACCTTTAGGATCCCATCTAAAGGGAGTCTGACCATCAGGATCCCAACTAAATAGAATCTGACCATCAGGATCGCATCTGAAGAGAGTCTGACCATCAGGATCCCATCTAAAGAGAATCTGACCATCAGGATCCCTTCTGAAGAGAGTCTAACCATCAGGATCTCATCTAAAGAGAGTCTGACCATCAGGATCCCATCTACAGAGAGTCTAAACATCAGGATCCCATCTGAAGAGAGTCTAACCATCAGGATCCAATCTAAAGAGAGTCTGACCATCAGCAACCCATCTAAAGAGAGTCTAAACATCAGGATCCCATCTGAAGAGAGTCTAATCATCAGGATCCCATCGAAAGAGAGTCTGACCATCAGGATCCCATCTAAAGAGAGTCTAACCATCAGGATCCCATCTAAAAAATGTCTGACCATCAGGATCCCATCTAAAGAGAATCTGACCATCAGGATCCCATCTGAAGAGAGTTTGACCATCAGGATCATATCTGAAGAGAGTCTGACCATCAGCATCCCATCTAAAGAGAATCTGACCATCAGGATCCCATCTGAAGAGAGTCTAACCATCAGGATCTCATCTAAAGAGAGTCTAAACATCAGCATCCTATCTGAAGAGAGTCCAAACATCAGGATCCCATCTAAAGAGAGGCTGACCATCAGGATCACATCTAAAGAGCGTCGGACCATCAGGATCCCATCTGAAGAGTGTCTGACCATCAGGATCCCATCTAAAGAGAATCTGACCATCAGGATCCCTTCTGAAGAGAGTCTAACCATCAGGATCCCATCAAAAGAGAGTGTGACCATCAGGATCATATCTGAAGAGAGCCTGACGATCAGGATCTCATCTAAAGATAATCTGACCATCAGGATCCCATCTAAAGAGAATCTGACCATTAGGATCCCATCTAAAGAGAATCTGACCATTAGGATCCCATTTAAAGAGAGTCTGACCATCATGATCCCATCTAAAGAGAGTCTGAACATAAGGTCCCATCTAAAGAGAGTCTGACCATTAGAATCCCATCTAAAGAGAGTCTGACCATCAGGATCACATCTAAAGAGAGTCTGACCATCAGGATCCCATCTAAAGAGAGTCTGACCATTAGGATCCCATCTAAAGAGAGTCTGACCATTAGGATCCCATCTAAACAGAGTCTGACCATTAGGATCCCATCTAAAGAGAGTCTGACCATTAGGAGCCCATCTAAAGAGAGTCTGACCATTAAGATACCATCTAAAGAAAGTCTGACCATTAGGATCCCATCTAAAGAGAGTCTGACCATTAGGATCCCATCTAAAGGGAGTCTGACAATCAGGATCACAGCTAAAGAGAATCTGACCATCAGGAACCCATCTAAAGAGAGACTGATCATCAGGATCCCATCTAAAGAGAGTATGACCATCAGGATCCCATCGAAAGAGAGACTGACCATCAGGATCCCATCTGAAGAGAGACTGACCATCAGGAACCCATCTAAAGAGAATCTGACCATTAGGATCCAATCTAAAGAGAATCTGACCATCAGCATCCCATCGAAAGAGAGTCTGACCATCAGGATCCCATCTAAAGAGAGTCTGACCATCAGGATCCCATATAAAGAGAGTCTGACCATTAGGATCCCATCTAAAGAGAGTCTGACCATCAGGATCCCATCTAACGAGAGTCTGACCATCAGGATCCCTTTTAAACAGAGTCTGACCATTAGGATCCCATCGAAAGAGAGTCTGACCATTAGGATCCCATCTAAAGAGAGACTGACCATCAGGATCCCATCTAAAGAGAGTCTGACCATTAGGATCCCATCTAAAGAGAGTCTGACCATCAGGATCCCATCTAAAGAGAGTCTGACCATTAGGATCCCATCTGAAGAGAGTCTGACCATCAGGTTCCCATCTAAAGAGAGTCGGACCATCAGGAGCCCATCTAAAGAGAGTCTGACCATCAGGATCTCATCTAAAGAGAGTCTGACCATCAGGATCATATCTGAAGAGAGTCTGACCATCAGGATCTCATCTAAAGAGAATCTGACCATCAGGATCCCATCTAAAGAGAATCTGAGCATTCACATCCCATCTAAAGAGATTCTGACCATTAGGATCCCATCTAAAGAGAGTCTGACCATTAGGATCCCATCTAAAGAAAGTCTGACAATTAGGATCCCATCTAAAGAGTGTCTGACCTTTAGGATCCCATCTAAAGGGAGTCTGACCATCAGGATCCCAACTAAATAGAATCTGACCATCAGGATCGCATCTAAAGAGAGTCTGACCATCAGGATCCCATCTAAAGAGAATCTGACCATCAGGATCTCATCTAAAGAGAGTCTAACCATCAGGATCTCATTTAAGAGAGTCTGACCATCAGGATCCCATCTAAAGAGAGTCTAAACATCAGGATCCCATCTGAAGAGAGTCTAACCATCAGGATCCCATCAAAAGAGAGTCTGACCATCTGGATCCCGTCTAAAGAGAGTCTAACAATCAGGATCCCATCTAAAGAGAGTCTGACCATCAGGATCCCATCTAAAAAATGTCTGACCATCAGGATCCCATCTAAAGAGAATCTGACCATCAGGATCCCATCTGAAGAGAGTCTGACCATCAGGATCATATCTGAAGAGAGTCTGACCATCAGCATCCCATCTAAAGAGATTCTGACCATCATGATCCCATCTGAAGAGAGTCTAACCATCAGGATCTCATCTAAAGAGAGTCTAAACATCAGCATCCTATCTGAAGAGAGTCCAAACATCAGGATCCCATCTAAGGAGAGGCTGACCATCAGGATCCCATCTAAAGAGAGTCTGACCTTTAGGATCCCATCTAAAGGGAGTCTGACCATCAGGATCCCAACTAAATAGAATCTGACCATCAGGATCGCATCTAAAGAGAGTCTGACCATCAGGATCCCATCTAAAGAGAATCTGACCATCAGGATCTCATCTAAAGAGAGTCTAACCATCAGGATCCCATTCAAGAGAGTCTGACCATCAGGATCCCTTCTGAAGAGAGTCTAACCATCAGGATCTCATCTAAAGAGAGTCTGACCATCAGGATCCCATCTAAAGAGAGTCTAAACATCAGGATCCCATCTGAAGAGAGTCTAACCATCAGGATCCAATCTAAAGAGAGTCTGACCATCAGCAACCCATCTAAAGAGAGGCTAAACATCAGGATCCCATCTGAAGAGAGTCTAATCATCAGGATCCCATCGAAAGAGAGTCTGACCATCAGGATCCCATCTAAAGAGAGTCTAACCATCAGGATCCCATCTAAAAATGTCTGACCATCAGGATCCCATCTAAAGAGAATCTGACCATCAGGATCCCATCTGAAGAGAGTCTGACCATCAGGATCATATCTGAAGAGAGTCTGACCATCAGCATCCCATCTAAAGAGAATCTGACCATCAGGATCCCATCTGAAGAGAGTCTAACCATCAGGATCTCATCTAAAGAGAGTCTAAACATCAGCATCCTATCTGAAGAGAGTCCAAACATCAGGATCCCATCTAAAGAGAGGCTGACCATCAGGATCCCATCTAAAGAGCGTCGGACCATCAGGATCCCATCTGAAGAGTGTCTGACCATCAGGATCCCACCTAAAGAGAATCTGACCATCAGGATCCCATCTGAAGAGAGTCTAACCATCAGGATCCCATCAAAAGAGAGTGTGACCATCAGGATCATATCTGAAGAGAGCCTGACGATCAGGATCTCATCTAAAGAGAATCTGACCATCAGGATCCCATCTAAAGAGAATCTGACCATTAGGATCCCATCTAAAGAGAGTCTGACCATCAGGTCCCATCTAAAGAGAGTCTGACCATTAGGATCCCAATTAAAGAGAATCTGACCATTAGGATCCCATTTAAAGAGAGTCTGACCATCATGATCCCATCTAAAGAGAGTCTGACCATCAGGTCCCATCTAAAGAGAGTCTGACCATTAGAATCCCATCTAAAGAGAGTCTGACCATCAGGATCACATCTAAAGAGAGTCTGACCATCAGGATCCCATCTAAAGAGATTCTGACCATCATGATCCCATCTGAAGAGAGTCTAACCATCAGGATCTCATCTAAAGAGAGTCTAAACATCAGCATCCTATCTGAAGAGAGTCCAAACATCAGGATCCCATCTAAGGAGAGGCTGACCATCAGGATCCCATCTAAAGAGAGTCTGACCTTTAGGATCCCATCTAAAGGGAGTCTGACCATCAGGATCCCAACTAAATAGAATCTGACCATCAGGATCGCATCTAAAGAGAGTCTGACCATCAGGATCCCATCTAAAGAGAATCTGACCATCAGGATCTCATCTAAAGAGAGTCTAACCATCAGGATCCCATTCAAGAGAGTCTGACCATCAGGATCCCTTCTGAAGAGAGTCTAACCATCAGGATCTCATCTAAAGAGAGTCTGACCATCAGGATCCCATCTAAAGAGAGTCTAAACATCAGGATCCCATCTGAAGAGAGTCTAACCATCAGGATCCAATCTAAAGAGAGTCTGACCATCAGCAACCCATCTAAAGAGAGGCTAAACATCAGGATCCCATCTGAAGAGAGTCTAATCATCAGGATCCCATCGAAAGAGAGTCTGACCATCAGGATCCCATCTAAAGAGAGTCTAACCATCAGGATCCCATCTAAAAAATGTCTGACCATCAGGATCCCATCTAAAGAGAATCTGACCATCAGGATCCCATCTGAAGAGAGTCTGACCATCAGGATCATATCTGAAGAGAGTCTGACCATCAGCATCCCATCTAAAGAGAATCTGACCATCAGGATCCCATCTGAAGAGAGTCTAACCATCAGGATCTCATCTAAAGAGAGTCTAAACATCAGCATCCTATCTGAAGAGAGTCCAAACATCAGGATCCCATCTAAAGAGAGGCTGACCATCAGGATCCCATCTAAAGAGCGTCGGACCATCAGGATCCCATCTGAAGAGTGTCTGACCATCAGGATCCCACCTAAAGAGAATCTGACCATCAGGATCCCATCTGAAGAGAGTCTAACCATCAGGATCCCATCAAAAGAGAGTGTGACCATCAGGATCATATCTGAAGAGAGTCTGACGATCAGGATCTCATCTAAAGAGAATCTGACCATCAGGATCCCATCTAAAGAGAATCTGACCATTAGGATCCCATCTAAAGAGAGTCTGACCATCAGGTCCCATCTAAAGAGAGTCTGACCATTAGGATCCCAATTAAAGAGAATCTGACCATTAGGATCCCATTTAAAGAGAGTCTGACCATCATGATCCCATCTAAAGAGAGTCTGACCATCAGGTCCCATCTCAAGAGAGTCTGACCATTAGAATCCCATCTAAAGAGAGTCTGACCATCAGGATCACATCTAAAGAGAGTCTGACCATCAGGATCCCATCTAAAGAGAGTCTGACCATTAGGATCCCATCTGAAGAGAGTCTAACCATCAGGATCTCATCTAAAGAGAGTCTAAACATCAGCATCCTATCTGAAGAGAGTCCAAACATCAGGATCCCATCTAAAGAGAGGCTGACCATCAGGATCCCATCTAAAGAGAGTCTGACATTTAGGATCCCATCTAAAGGGAGTCTGACCATCAGGATCCCAACTAAATAGAATCTGACCATCAGGATCGCATCTAAAGAGAGTCTGACCATCAGGATCCCATCTAAAGAGAATCTGACCATCAGGATCCCATCTAAAGAGAGTCTAACCATCAGGATCCCATTCAAGAGAGTCTGACCATCAGGATCCCTTCTGAAGAGAGTCTAACCATCAGGATCTCATCTAAAGAGAGTCTGACCATCAGGATCCCATCTAAAGAGAGTCTAAACATCAGGATCCCATCTGAAGAGAGTCTAACCATCAGGATCCAATCTAAAGAGAGTCTGACCATCAGCAACCCATCTAAAGAGAGTCTAAACATCAGGATCCCATCTGAAGAGAGTCTAATCATCAGGATCCCATCGAAAGAGAGTCTGACCATCAGGATCCCATCTAAAGAGAGTCTAACCATCAGGATCCCATCTAAAAAATGTCTGACCATCAGGATCCCATCTAAAGAGAATCTGACCATCAGGATCCCATCTGAAGAGAGTCTGACCATCAGGATCATATCTGAAGAGAGTCTGACCATCAGCATCCCATCTAAAGAGAATCTGACCATCAGGATCCCATCTGAAGAGAGTCTAACCATCAGGATCTCATCTAAAGAGAGTCTAAACATCAGCATCCTATCTGAAGAGAGTCCAAACATCAGGATCCCATCTAAAGAGAGGCTGACCATCAGGATCCCATCTAAAGAGCGTCGGACCATCAGGATCCCATCTGAAGAGTGTCTGACCATCAGGATCCCATCTAAAGAGAATCTGACCATCAGGATCCCATCTGAAGAGAGTCTAACCATCAGGATCCCATCAAAAGAGAGTGTGACCATCAGGATCATATCTGAAGAGAGCCTGATGATCAGGATCTCATCTAAAGAGAATCTGACCATCAGGATCCCATCTAAAGAGAATCTGACCATTAGGATCCCATTTAAAGAGAGTCTGACCATCATGATCCCATCTAAAGAGAGTCTGACCATAAGGTCCCATCTAAAGAGAGTCTGACCATTAGAATCCCATCTAAAGAGAGTCTGACCATCAGGATCACATCTAAAGAGAGTCTGACCATCAGGATCCCATCTAAAGAGAGTCTGACCATTAGGATCCCATCTAAAGAGAGTCTGACCATTAGGATCCCATCTAAACAGAGTCTGACCATTAGGATCCCATCTAAAGAGAGTCTGACCATTAGGATCCCATCTAAAGAGAGTCTGACCATTAAGATACCATCTAAAGAAAGTCTGACCATTAGGATCCCATCTAAAGAGAGTCTGACCATTAGGATCCCATCTAAAGGGAGTCTGACAATCAGGATCACATCTAAAGAGAATCTGACCATCAGGAACCCATCTAAAGAGAGACTGATCATCAGGATCCCATCTAAAGAGAGTATGACCATCAGGATCCCATCGAAAGAGAGACTGACCATCAGGATCCCATCTAAAGAGAGACTGACCATCAGGAACCCATCTAAACAGAATCTGACCATTAGGATCCAATCTAAAGAGAATCTGACCATCAGCATCCCATCGAAAGAGAGTCTGACCATCAGGATCCCATCTAAAGAGAATCTGACCATTAAGATCCCATCGAAAGAGAGTCTGACCATCAGGATCCCATCGAAAGAGAGTCTGACCATCAGGATCCCATATAAAGAGAGTCTGACCATTAGGATCCCATCTAAAGAGAGTCTGACCATCAGGATCATATCTGAAGAGAGTCTGACCATTTGGATCCCATCTAAAGAGAGTCTGACCATTAGGATCCCATCTGAAGAGAATCTGACCATCAGGATCCCATATAAAGAGAGTCTGACCATTAGGATCCCATCTAAACAGAGTCTGACCATCAGGATCATATCTGAAGAGAGTCTGACCATCAGGATCCCAACTAAATAGAATCTGACCATCAGGATCGCATCTAAAGAGAGTCTGACCATCAGGATCCCATCTAAAGAGAATCTGACCATCAGGATCCCATCTAAAGAGAGTCTAACCATCAGGATCCCATTCAAGAGAGTCTGACCATCAGGATCCCTTCTGAAGAGAGTCTAACCATCAGGATCTCATCTAAAGAGAGTCTGACCATCAGGATCCCATCTAAAGAGAGTCTAAACATCAGGATCCCATCTGAAGAGAGTCTAACCATCAGGATCCAATCTAAAGAGAGTCTGACCATCAGCAACCCATCTAAAGAGAGTCTAAACATCAGGATCCCATCTGAAGAGAGTCTAATCATCAGGATCCCATCGAAAGAGAGTCTGACCATCAGGATCCCATCTAAAGAGAGTCTAACCATCAGGATCCCATCTAAAAAATGTCTGACCATCAGGATCCCATCTAAAGAGAATCTGACCATCAGGATCCCATCTGAAGAGAGTCTGACCATCAGGATCATATCTGAAGAGAGTCTGACCATCAGCATCCCATCTAAAGAGAATCTGACCATCAGGATCCCATCTGAAGAGAGTCTAACCATCAGGATCTCATCTAAAGAGAGTCTAAACATCAGCATCCTATCTGAAGAGAGTCCAAACATCAGGATCCCATCTAAAGAGAGGCTGACCATCAGGATCCCATCTAAAGAGAGTCTGACCTTTAGGATCCCATCTAAAGGGAGTCTGACCATCAGGATCCCAACTAAATAGAATCTGACCATCAGGATCGCATCTAAAGAGAGTCTGACCATCAGGATCCCATCTAAAGAGAATCTGACCATCAGGATCTCATCTAAAGAGAGTCTAACCATCAGGATCCCATTCAAGAGAGTCTGACCATCAGGATCCCTTCTGAAGAGAGTCTAACCATCAGGATCTCATCTAAAGAGAGTCTGACCATCAGGATCCCATCTAAAGAGAGTCTAAACATCAGGATCCCATCTGAAGAGAGTCTAACCATCAGGATCCAATCTAAAGAGAGTCTGACCATCAGCAACCCATCTAAAGAGAGGCTAAACATCAGGATCCCATCTGAAGAGAGTCTAATCATCAGGATCCCATCGAAAGAGAGTCTGACCATCAGGATCCCATCTAAAGAGAGTCTAACCATCAGGATCCCATCTAAAAAATGTCTGACCATCAGGATCCCATCTAAAGAGAATCTGACCATCAGGATCCCATCTGAAGAGAGTCTGACCATCAGGATCATATCTGAAGAGAGTCTGACCATCAGCATCCCATCAAAAGAGAATCTGACCATCAGGATCCCATCTGAAGAGAGTCTAACCATCAGGATCTCATCTAAAGAGAGTCTAAACATCAGCATCCTATCTGAAGAGAGTCCAAACATCAGGATCCCATCTAAATAGAGGCTGACCATCAGGATCCCATCTAAAGAGCGTCTGACCATCAGGATCCCATCTGAAGAGTGTCTGACCATCAGGATCCCATCTAAAGAGAATCTGACCATCAGGATCCCATCTGAAGAGAGTCTAACCATCAGGATCCCATCAAAAGAGAGTGTGACCATCAGGATCACATCTGAAGAGAGCCTGACGATCAGGATCTCATCTAAAGAGAATCTGACCATCAGGATCCCATCTAAAGAGAATCTGACCATTAGGATCCCATCTAAAGAGAGTCTGACCATCAGGTCCCATCTAAAGAGAGTCTAACCATTAGGATCCCATTTAAAGAGAATCTGACCATTAGGATCCCATTTAAAGAGAATGTGACCATCATGATCCCATCTAAAGAGAGTCTGACCATCAGGTCCCATCTAAAGAGAGTCTGACCATTAGAATCCCATCTAAAGAGAGTCTGACCATCAGGATCACATCTAAAGAGAGTCTGACCATCAGGATCCCATCTAAAGAGAGTCTGACCATTAGGATCCCATCTAAAGAGAGTCTGACCATTAGGATCCCATCTAAAGAGAGTCTGACCATTAGGATCCCATCTAAAGAGAGTCTGACCATTAGGATCCCATCTAAAGAGAGTCTGACCATTAGGATACCATCTAAAGAAAGTCTGACCATTAGGATCCCATCTAAAGAGAGTCTGACCATTAGGATCCCATCTAAAGGGAGTCTGACAATCAGGATCACAGCTAAAGAGAATCTGACCATCAGGAACCCATCTAAAGAGAGACTGACCATCAGGATCCCATCTAAAGAGAGTATGACCATCAGGATCCCATCGAAAGAGAGCCTGACCATCAGGATCCCATCTAAAGAGAGACTGACCATCAGGAACCCATCTAAACAGAATCTGACAATTAGGATCCAATCTAAAGAGAATCTGACCATCAGCATCCCATCGAAAGAGAGTCTGACCATCAGGATCCCATCTAAAGAGAATCTGACCATTAAGATCCCATCGAAAGAGAGTCTGACCATCAGGATCCCATCTAAAGAGAGTCTGACCATCAGGATCCCATATAAAGAGAGTCTGACCATTAGGATCCCATCGAAAGAGATTCTGACCATCAGGATCATATCTGAAGAGAGTCTGACCATTAGGATCCCATCTAAAGAGAATCTGACCATCAGGATCCCATCTAAAGAGAGTCTGACCATTAGGATCCCATCAAATCAGAGTCTGACCATCAGGATCATATCTGAAGAGAGTGTGACCATTAGGATCCCATCTAAAGAGATTCTGACCATTAGGATCCCATCTAAAGAGAGTCGGACCAACAGGTCCCATTGAAAGAGAGACTGACCA
Organism: Squalus acanthias; assembly: GCA_030390025.1. Taxonomy (NCBI): domain Eukaryota; kingdom Metazoa; phylum Chordata; class Chondrichthyes; order Squaliformes; family Squalidae; genus Squalus; species Squalus acanthias. The sequence goes on along the minus strand of CM059430.1, from coordinate 71,915,458 downwards.
TCAGGATCTCATCTAAAGTGAATCTGACCATCAGGATCCCATCTAAAGAGAGACTGACCATTAGGATCCCATCTAAAGAGAGTCTGACCATCAGGCTCCCATCTGAAGAGAGTCTGTCAATTAGGATCCCATCTATAGAGAATCTGACCATCAGGATCCCATCCAAAGAGAATCTGACCATCAGCATCCCATCGAAAGAGAGTCTGACCATCAGGATCCCATCTAAAGAGAATCTGACCATTAAGATCCCATCGAAAGAGAGTCTGACCATCAGGATCCCATCGAAAGAGAGTCTGACCATCAGGATCCCATATAAAGAGAGTCTGACCATTAGGATCCCATCTAAAGAGAGTCTGACCATCAGGATCATATCTGAAGAGAGTCTGACCATTAGGATCCCATCTAAAGAGAGTCTGACCATTAGGATCCCATCTAAAGAGAATCTGACCATCAGGATCCCATATAAAGAGAGTCTGACCATTAGGATCCCATCTAAACAGAGTCTGACCATCAGGATCATATCTGAAGAGAGTCTGACCATCAGGATCCCAACTAAATAGAATCTGACCATCAGGATCGCATCTAAAGAGAGTCTGACCATCAGGATCCCATCTAAAGAGAATCTGACCATCAGGATCCCATCTAAAGAGAGTCTAACCATCAGGATCCCATTCAAGAGAGTCTGACCATCAGGATCCCTTCTGAAGAGAGTCTAACCATCAGGATCTCATCTAAAGAGAGTCTGACCATCAGGATCCCATCTAAAGAGAGTCTAAACATCAGGATCCCATCTGAAGAGAGTCTAACCATCAGGATCCAATCTAAAGAGAGTCTGACCATCAGCAACCCATCTAAAGAGAGTCTAAACATCAGGATCCCATCTGAAGAGAGTCTAATCATCAGGATCCCATCGAAAGAGAGTCTGACCATCAGGATCCCATCTAAAGAGAGTCTAACCATCAGGATCCCATCTAAAAAATGTCTGACCATCAGGATCCCATCTAAAGAGAATCTGACCATCAGGATCCCATCTGAAGAGAGTCTGACCATCAGGATCATATCTGAAGAGAGTCTGACCATCAGCATCCCATCTAAAGAGAATCTGACCATCAGGATCCCATCTGAAGAGAGTCTAACCATCAGGATCTCATCTAAAGAGAGTCTAAACATCAGCATCCTATCTGAAGAGAGTCCAAACATCAGGATCCCATCTAAAGAGAGGCTGACCATCAGGATCCCATCTAAAGAGAGTCTGACCTTTAGGATCCCATCTAAAGGGAGTCTGACCATCAGGATCCCAACTAAATAGAATCTGACCATCAGGATCGCATCTAAAGAGAGTCTGACCATCAGGATCCCATCTAAAGAGAATCTGACCATCAGGATCTCATCTAAAGAGAGTCTAACCATCAGGATCCCATTCAAGAGAGTCTGACCATCAGGATCCCTTCTGAAGAGAGTCTAACCATCAGGATCTCATCTAAAGAGAGTCTGACCATCAGGATCCCATCTAAAGAGAGTCTAAACATCAGGATCCCATCTGAAGAGAGTCTAACCATCAGGATCCAATCTAAAGAGAGTCTGACCATCAGCAACCCATCTAAAGAGAGTCTAAACATCAGGATCCCATCTGAAGAGAGTCTAATCATCAGGATCCCATCGAAAGAGAGTCTGACCATCAGGATCCCATCTAAAGAGAGTCTAACCATCAGGATCCCATCTAAAAAATGTCTGACCATCAGGATCCCATCTAAAGAGAATCTGACCATCAGGATCCCATCTGAAGAGAGTCTGACCATCAGGATCATATCTGAAGAGAGTCTGACCATCAGCATCCCATCTAAAGAGAATCTGACCATCAGGATCCCATCTGAAGAGAGTCTAACCATCAGGATCTCATCTAAAGAGAGTCTAAACATCAGCATCCTATCTGAAGAGAGTCCAAACATCAGGATCCCATCTAAATAGAGGCTGACCATCAGGATCCCATCTAAAGAGCGTCTGACCATCAGGATCCCATCTGAAGAGAGTCTAACCATCAGGATCCCATCAAAAGAGAGTGTGACCATCAGGATCATATCTGAAGAGAGCCTGACGATCAGGATCTCATCTAAGGAGAATCTGACCATCAGGATCCCATCTAAAGAGAATCTGACCATTAGGATCCCATCTAAAGAGAGTCTGACCATCAGGTCCCATCTAAAGAGAGTCTAACCATTAGGATCCCATTTAAAGAGAATCTGACCATTAGGATCCCATTTAAAGAGAATGTGACCATCATGATCCCATCTAAAGAGAGTCTGACCATCAGGTCCCATCTAAAGAGAGTCTGACCATTAGAATCCCATCTAAAGAGAGTCTGACCATCAGGATCACATCTAAAGAGAGTCTGACCATCAGGATCCCATCTAAAGAGAGTCTGACCATTAGGATCCCATCTAAAGAGAGTCTGACCATTAGGATCCCATCTAAAGAGAGTCTGACCATTAGGATCCCATCTAAAGAGAGTCTGACCATTAGGATCCCATCTAAAGAGAGTCTGACCATTAGGATACCATCTAAAGAAAGTCTGACCATTAGGATCCCATCTAAAGAGAGTCTGACCATTAGGATCCCATCTAAAGGGAGTCTGACAATCAGGATCACAGCTAAAGAGAATCTGACCATCAGGAACCCATCTAAAGAGAGACTGACCATCAGGATCCCATCTAAAGAGAGTATGACCATCAGGATCCCATCGAAAGAGAGCCTGACCATCAGGATCCCATCTAAAGAGGGACTGACCATCAGGAACCCATCTAAACAGAATCTGACAATTAGGATCCAATCTAAAGAGAATCTGACCATCAGCATCCCATCGAAAGAGAGTCTGACCATCAGGATCCCATCTAAAGAGAATCTGACCATTAAGATCCCATCGAAAGAGAGTCTGACCATCAGGATCCCATCTAAAGAGAGTCTGACCATCAGGATCCCATATAAAGAGAGTCTGACCATTAGGATCCCATCTAAAGAGATTCCGACCATCAGGATCATATCTGAAGAGAGTCTGACCATTAGGATCCCATCTAAAGAGAATCTGACCATCAGGATCCCATATAAAGAGAGTCTGACCATTAGGATCCCATCAAATCAGAGTCTGACCATCAGGATCATATCTGAAGAGAGTGTGACCATTAGGATCCCATCTAAAGAGATTCTGACCATTAGGATCCCATCTAAAGAGAGTCGGACCAACAGGTCCCATTGAAAGAGAGACTGACCATCAGGATCTCATCTAAAGTGAATCTGACCATCAGGATCCCATCTAAAGAGAGACTGACCATTAGGATCCCATCTAAAGAGAGTCTGACCATCAGGCTCCCATCTGAAGAGAGTCTGTCAATTAGGATCCCATCTATAGAGAATCTGACCATCAGGATCCCATCTAAAGAGAATCTGACCATCAGTATCCCATCTAAAGAGAGTCGGACCAACAGGTCCCATCTGAATAGAGTCTGCGATTAGGATCCCATCTAAAGAGAATCTGACCATCAGCATCCTATCGAAAGAGAGACTGACCATTAGGATCCCATCTAAAGAGAATCTGACCATCAGGATCCCATCTAAAGAGAGACTGACCATTAGGATCCCATCTAAAGAGAGTCTGACCATCAGGATCCCATCTAAAGAGAGTCTGACCATTAGAATCCCATCTAAAGAGAGTGTAACCATCAGTATCCCATCTAAAGAGAATCTGACCATTACGATCCCATCTAAAGAGAGTCGAACAATCAGGATCCCATCTAAAGAGAATCTGACCATTAGTATACCATCTAAAGAGAGTCTGACCATCAGGATCACATCGAAAGAGAATCTGACCATCAGGATCCCATCTAAAGAGAGTCTGACCATCAGGATCCCATCTAAAGAGAGTCGGACCATCAGGATCCCATCTAAAGAGAGTCTGAAAATCAGGATCCCATCTAAAGAGAATCTGACCATTAGGATCCCATCTAAAGAGAATCTGACCATTAGGATCCAATCTTAAGAGAATCTGACCATTAGGATCCCATCTAAAGAGAATCTGACCATCAGGATCCCATCTTAAGAGAGTCTGACCATCAGGATCCCATCTAAAGAGAAACTCACGGTCAGGATCCCATCTAAAGAGAGACTGACCATCAGGATCCCATCTAAAGAGAGACTGACCATCAGGATCCCATCTAAAGAGAATCTGACCATTAGGATCCCATCTAAAGAGAGTCTGACTATCAGGATCCCATCTAAAGAGAATCTGACCATTAGGATCCCATCTAAAGAGAGTCTGACCATCAGGATCACATCTAAAGAGAGACTGACCATCAGGATCCCATCTAAAGATAATCTGACCATTAGGATCCCATCTAAAGAGAGACTGACCATCAGGATCCCATCTAAAGAGAGCCTGACCATCAGGATCCCAGCTAAAGTGAGCCTGACCATTAGGATCCCATCGAAAGAGAGTCTAACCATCAGGATCCCATCTAAAGAGAGTCTGACCATCAGGATCCCATCTAAAGAGAGTCTGAACATTAGGATCCCATCTAAAGAGAATCTGATCATCAGGATCCCATCTAAAGAGAGTCTGACCATTAGGATCCCATGTAAAGAGAGTCTGACCATCAGGATCATATCTGAAGAGAGTCTGACCATTAGGATGACATCTAAAGAGAGTCTGACCATTAGGATCACATCTAAAGAGAATCTGACCATTAGGATCCCAATTAATGAGAGTCTGACCATCAGGATCCCATCTAAAGAGAGTCTGACCATTAGGATCCCATCTAATTAGATTCTGACCATCAGGATCCCATCTAAAGAGAGTCTGACCATCAGGATCCCATCTAAAGTGAATCTGACTATTAGAATTCCATCTGAAGAGAATCTGACTATTAGAATCCCAATTCAAGAGAGTCTGACCATCAGCACCCCATCTGAAGAGAGTCTGACCATCAGGATACCATCTAAAGAGAATCTAACCATCAGGATCCCATCTAAAGAGAGTCTAACCATCAGGATCCCATCTGAAGAGAGTCTGACCAACAGGATCCCATCTAAAGGGAGTCTGACCATCAGGATCATATCTGAAGAGAGTCTGACCATTAGGATCCCATCTAAAGAGAATCTGACCATCAGCATCCTATCGAAAGAGAGACTGACCATTAGGATCCCATCTAAAGAGAATCTGACCATCAGGATCCCATCTAAAGAGAGACTGACCATTAGGATCCCATCTAAAGAGAGTCTGACCATCAGGATCCCATCTAAAGAGAGTCTGACCATTAGAATCCCATCTAAAGAGAGTGTAACCATCAGTATCCCATCTAAAGAGAATCTGACCATTACGATCCCATCAAAAGAGAGTCGAACAATCAGGATCCCATCTAAAGAGAATCTGACCATTAGTATACCATCTAAAGAGAGTCTGACCATCAGGATCACATCGAAAGAGAATCTGACCATCAGGATCCCATCTAAAGAGAGTCTGACCATCAGGATCCCATCTAAAGAGAGTCGGACCATCAGGATCCCATCTAAAGAGAGTCTGAAAATCAGGATCCCATCTAAAGAGAATCTGACCATTAGGATCCCATCTAAAGAGAATCTGACCATTAGGATCCAATCTTAAGAGAATCTGACCATTAGGATCCCATCTAAAGAGAATCTGACCATCAGGATCCCATCTTAAGAGAGTCTGACCATCAGGATCCCATCTAAAGAGAAACTCACGGTCAGGATCCCATCTAAAGAGAGACTGACCATCAGGATCCCATCTAAAGAGAGACTGACCATCAGGATCCCATCTAAAGAGAATCTGACCATTAGGATCCCATCTAAAGAGAGTCTGACTATCAGGATCCCATCTAAAGAGAATCTGACCATTAGGATCCCATCTAAAGAGAGTCTGACCATCAGGATCACATCTAAAGAGAGACTGACCATCAGGATCCCATCTAAAGATAATCTGACCATTAGGATCCCATCTAAAGAGAGACTGACCATCAGGATCCCATCTAAAGAGAGCCTGACCATCAGGATCCCAGCTAAAGTGAGCCTGACCATTAGGATCCCATCGAAAGAGAGTCTAACCATCAGGATCCCATCTAAAGAGAGTCTGACCATCAGGATCCCATCTAAAGAGAGTCTGAACATTAGGATCCCATCTAAAGAGAATCTGATCATCAGGATCCCATCTAAAGAGAGTCTGACCATTAGGATCCCATGTAAAGAGAGTCTGACCATCAGGATCATATCTGAAGAGAGTCTGACCATTAGGATGACATCTAAAGAGAGTCTGACCATTAGGATCACATCTAAAGACAATCTGACCATTAGGATCCCAATTAATGAGAGTCTGACCATCAGGATCCCATCTAAAGAGAGTCTGACAATTAGGATCCCATCTAATGAGATTCTGACCATCAGGATCCCATCTAAAGAGAGTCTGACCATCAGGATCCCATCTAAAGTGAATCTGACTATTAGAATTCCATCTGAAGAGAATCTGACTATTAGAATCCCAATTCAAGAGAGTCTGACCATCAGCACCCCATCTGAAGAGAGTCTGACCATCAGGATACCATCTAAAGAGAATCTAACCATCAGGATCCCATCTAAAGAGAGTCTAACCATCAGGATCCCATCTGAAGAGAGTCTGACCAACAGGATCCCATCTAAAGGGAGTCTGACCATCAGGCTCCCATCTAAAGAGAGTCTGATCATCAGGATCCCATCTAAAGAGAGTCTGACCATCAGGATCCCATCTAAAGAGAATCTGACCATTAGGATCCCATCTAAAGAGAGTCTAACCATCAGGATCCCAGCTCAAGCGCGTCTGTCCATTACGATCCCATCTAAAGGGAGTCTGACCCTCAGGATCCCATCTGAAGGGAGTCTGACCATCAGGATCTTATCTAAAGAGAATCTAACCATCAGGATCCCATCTAAAGAGAGTCTGACCATCAGGATCCCATCTAAAGAGAATCTAACCATCAGGATCCCATCTAAAGAGAGTCTAACCATCAGGATCCCATCTGAAGAGAGTCTGACCAACAGGATCCCATCTAAAGGGAGTCTGACCATCAGGATCCCATCTAAAGAGAGTCTGATCATCAGGATCCCATCTAAAGAGAGTCTGACCATCAGGATCCCATCTTAAGAGAATCTGACCATCAGGATCCCATCTCAAGAGAGTCTGACCATCAGGATCCCATCTAAAGAGAATCTGACCATTCGGATCCCATCTAAAGAGAGTCTAACCATCAGGATCCCATCTCAAGAGCGTCTGTCCATTACGATCCCATCTAAAGGGAGTCTGACCCTCAGGATCCCATCTGAAGGGAGTCTGACCATCAGGATCTTATCTAAAGAGAATCTGACCATTAGGATCCCATCTAAAGCGAGTCTGACCATCAGGATCCCATCTTAAGAGAATCTGACCATCAGGATCCCATCTCAAGTGAGTCTGACCATCAGGATCCTATTTGAGGAGAGTCTGACCATCAGGATCCCACCTAAAGGGAGTCTAACCATCAGGATCCCATCTAAAGTGAGTCTGACCATTAGGATCCCATCTAAAGAGAGTCTGACCATTAGGATCCCATCTAAAGAGAGTCTGACCATTAGGATCCCATCTAAAGAGAGTCTGACCATTAGGATCCCATCTATAGAGAGTCTGACCATCAGGGTCCCATCTAAAGAGTGTCTGACTATTAGGATCCCATCTAAAGAGAGTTTGACCACCAGGATCATATCTGAAGAGAGTCTGACCATCAGGATCCCATCTAAAGAGAGTCAGACCATCGGGATCCCATCTAAAGAGAATCTGACCATTAGGATCCCATCTAAAGAGAGACTGACCATTAGGATCCCGTCTAAAGAGAGTTTGACCATCAGGATCATATCTGAAGAGAGTCTGATCATCAGGATCCCATCTAAAGAGAGTCTGACCATCAGGATCCCATCTAAAGAGAGACTGACCATTAGGATCCCGTCTAAAGAGAGTTTGACCATCAGGATCATATCTGAAGAGAGTCTGATCATCAGGATCCCATCTAAAGAGAGTCTGACCATCAGGATCCCATCTAAAGAGAGACTGACCATCAGATCCCATCTAAAGAGAGTCTGACCATCAGGATCCCATCTGAAGAGAATCTGACAATTAGGATCCTATTAGAAGAGAGTCTGACCATCAGGATCCTATTAGAAGAGAGTCTGACCATCAGGATCCCATCTTAAGAGAATATGACCATTAGGATCCCATCGAAAGAGAATCTGACCATTAGGATCCCATCTAAAGAGAGTCTGACCATTAGGATCCCATCTAAAGAGAGTCTGACCATTAGGATACTATCTGAAGAGAGTCTGACTATCAGGATCCCATCTGAAGGGAGTCTGACCATCAGGATCCCATCTAAAGAGAGTCTGACCATTAGGATCCCATCTAAAGAGAGTCTGACCATTAGGATCCCGTCTAAAGAGAATCTGACCATTAGGATCCCATCTAAAGTGAGTCTGACCATCAGGATCCCATCTAAAGAGAATCTGACCATTAGGAACCCATCTCAAGAGAGTCTGACCATCAGGATCCCATCTAAAGAGAGTCTGACCATCAGCATCCCATCTAAAGAGAATCTGACCATCAGGATCCCATCTAAAGAGAGTCTGACCATCAGGATCCCATCTAAAGAGAATCTGACCATCAGGATCCCATCTAAAGAGAGTCTGACCATTAGGATCCCATCTAAAGTGAGACTGACCATCAGGATCCCATCTAAAGCGAGTCTGACCATTAGGATCCCATCTAAAGAGAGACTGAACTTAAGAATCCCATCTAAAGAGAGACTGACCATCAGGATCCCATCTAAAGAGAGACTGACCATCAGGATCCCATCTAAAGATCGACTGACCATCAGGATCCCATCTAAAGAGTGTCTGACCATCAGGATCCCATCTAAAGAGAGTCTGACCATCAGGATCCCATCTAAAGAGAGACTGAGCATCAGGATCCCATCTAAAGAGAGACTGACCATCAGGATCCCATCTAAAGAGAGACTGACCATTAGGATCCCATCTAAAGAGAGACTGACCATTAGGATCCCATCTAAAGAGAGTCTGACCATTAGGATCCCATCTAAAGCGAGTCTGACCATCAGCATCCCATCTGAAGAGAATCTGACCATCAGCATCCCATCTAAAGAGAGTCTGACCATTAGGATCCCATCTAAAGAGAGTCTGACCATCAGGATCCCATCTAAAGAGAGTCTGACCATCAGCCTCCCATCTGAAGAGAATCTGACCATCAGCATCCCATCTGAAGTCCTGGAGAGCTTGTAGTGCGAACCGTACTACACAATAAATCAAACACTTCAACAGAATGTAGAAAAGCAGGATAGAAGAAAGCAGCGTGGCTGAAATGAGGCCGTTCCCGTGAGGTTTTAGTTGGCAGTGTGACCAGGAGCCTGGGAAATGAGTGCCTTGCAAACAAAATTACATGACTCAGCTTCGATTTGTAGGATTGAACTTGAGAATATTGATTTTGATGCTGGTTGTATTAGAAATGATTGATTAGCTTGAGAGGATGCAGATGATTTTATTTGAAGAATGAGAATTTGATATCCTCTCTTGCTGACCAGCACAGGTCCTGCTAAGGCCCAATCCATACTTCTCCCTCCACCTAGAACAAGGCCTCAGACTGAATCACTCGCAGCAAGACTACTCCACCGACTACTCATGTCAGGGCCGCTAACGCTCCATACTCACTCCTCACTCAGCCTGCTCCCTTGCCCACACACAGCAAGACCCAGAATCACCCTGTTCTCTCTACCACTGGTCGAGTCTGGAGGTAACAAATGCACGGCTGAGCGTTTCAGCAGCAGATGGGCTGAGGCAGGGGTGGAGTCGGGTGATGTTACGGAGGTGGAAGTAGGCAGTCTTAGTGATGTTGGTGATATGTGGTCAGAAGCTTAGATCGGGGTCAAATAGGCCGCCGGCATTTCGAGCAAATTCCTGAATGGACCCCAGACTGATTTACCATGGCTCAGAGGTAACACTCTCACCTCTGAGTCAGAAGGTCATGGGTTCAACTCCCGCTCCAGAGAGTAGAGCACAAAATCTAGATTGACACTCAAGTGCAGCACTGAGGGAGTGCTGCACTGTCGGAGGTGCTGTATTTTGGATGAGACTTTAAACCTCTGAGGCGGATGTAAAAGATTCCAAATCGAAGAAGAGCAGGGAAGTTCTCGCCAGTGTCCTGGCCAATATTGCTCCCTCAACCAACACATAAAAGCAGATTACCCGGTCATTACCTCATTGCTTTTTGTGGAACCTTGCTGTGTGCAAATTGGCTGCCACATTACCTGCAGTACAACAGTGAGAGTACTTCAAAAGTACTTATTTGTCAGTTAAGTGCTTGGGACATCCTGGGTTCATGAAAGGTGCTGTCTAAATGGGAGTGAGTTCTTTTCTTTTTTCTTTACCCAACCTGATTTCTGTCCTGCTCACAGCTCGAAGGGGAAGATCACTATTTGGGGAATGTCATAATTCCACCAGGAGACCTTTCACTATGTGTCCCTGCAGAGAGCTATAAGGTAAAAACTAAACATGCTGCTCAACAAACCCCCAGGCAGTCTGACTGCCCATCAATCAATGTTCAGAGCTCCCAGCCGTTACTTAACAACTCTAAAGCTTTAACACAGGCTACACTGTATTACCTTATTGGCACAAGCAGGAAGCATCCTGGGAATGCAGAGAGGAGCCAGGCTGCCCTCTCCTCATCATTATCCTGTGACCTCTGCCGAAAAGCGTGTGCTCATTTTTAAAATTTATTCAATCTCAGGATGTGGGCGTTGCTGGCAAGGCCGACATTTATTGCTCATGAGAAGGTGGCATCAGTTTGATGCAACTGAGTGTCTCGCTAGGCCACATCCGAGGGCAGTTCAGAGTCAACCATGTTGGTGTAGGACTGGGGTCACATATAGGTCAACCTGATAACGAGACATTAGTGAATCAGTTGGGTTGTTATGACAATCCAACAGCTTCATGGTCACTTTTATTAATACCACCCCTTTATTTCCACATTTGTTTATTATAACTGAATACAAATTTTCAAACTATCACAAAGGCATTTGACCTCATGTTCTTCCAAATTAAAAGCCCAGGCCTCTGGATTACTGGCCCAGTAACATAAACATTACACTACTATTCCCATAGAATGGGTAAAATGTGCAGGATATCCTGTGAGGACAGGACCGAGCTCGACTCTGTACCCACGGAGACACGTTCTGTATCCACGGAGACACATATTGTATCTACAGAGACACGTACTGTATCCACGGAGACACGTACTGTATCCACGGAGACACGTACTGTATCCACGGAGACACGTACTGTACCCACGGAGACACATACTGTATCCACAGAGACACGTACTGTATCCACAGAGACACGTACTGTATCCACGGAGACACATTCTGTATCTATGGAGACACACACTGTATCCACGGAGACACGTACTGTATCCACGGAGACACGTACTGTATCCACGGAGACACGTACTGTACCCACGGAGACACATACTGTATCCACAGAGACACGTACTGTATCCACAGAGACACGTACTGTATCCACGGAGACACATATTGTATCTACGGAGACACGTACTGTATCCACGGAGACACGTACTGTATCCACGGAGACACGTACTGCATCCACGGAGACACGTACTGTATCCACGGAGGCACGTTCTGTATCCACAGAGACACGCACTGTATCCACGGAGACACATATTGTATCTACGGAGACACGTACTGTATCCACGGAGACACGTACTATATCCACGGAGACACGTTCTGTATCCACGGAGACACATATTGTATCTACGGAGACACGTACTGTATCCACGGAGACACGTTCTGTATCCACGGAGACACGTTCTGTATCCACGGAGACACGTACTGTATCCACGGAGACACATGTTGTATCTACGGAGACACACACTGTATCCGCGGAGACACGTACTGTATCCACGGAGACACGTTCTGTATCCACAGAGACACGTACTGTAACCACGGAGACACGTTCTGTATCCACGGAGACACGTACTGTCCCCACGGAGACGCGTACTGTATCCACGGAGACACGTACTGTATCCACGGAGACACGTACTGTATCCACGGAGACACGTTCTGTATCCACAGAGACACGTACTGTACCCACGGAGACACGTTCTGTATCCACGGAGACACGTACTGTCCCCACGGAGACACACACTGTATCCACGGAGACACGTACTGTATCCACGGAGACACGTACTGTATCCACGGAGACACGTACTGTATCCACGGAGACACGTACTGTATCCACGGAGACACGTTCTGTATCCACGGAGACACATATTGTATCTATGGAGACACACACTGTATCCACGGAGACACGTACTGTATCCACGGAGACACGTTCTGTATCCACGGAGACACGTACTGTATCCACGGAGACACGTTCTGTATCCACGGAGACACGTTCTGTATCCACGGAGACACGTACTGTACCCACGGAGACACATTCTGTATCTATGGAGACACACACTGTATCCACGGAGACACGTACTGTATCCACGGAGACACGTTCTGTATCCACGGAGACCCGTACTGTACCCACGGAGACACGTTCTGTATCCACGGAGACACGTACTGTATCCACGGAGACACGTACTGTATCCACGGAGACACGTTCTGTATCCACGGAGACGCGTACTGTATCCAGGGAGACACGTACTGTATCCACGGAGACACGTACTGTATCCACGGAGACACGTACTGTATCCACGGAGGCACGCACTGTATCCACGGAGACACACACTGTATCCACGGAGACAAGTACTGTATCCACGGAGACACATTCTGTATCCACGGAGACACGCACTGTACCCACGGAGACACGTACTGTATCCACGGAGACACGTACTGTATCCACGGAGACAAGTACTGTACCCACGGAGACACGTACCGTATCCACGGAGACACGCACTGTATCCACGGAGACAGGTACTGTACCCACGGAGACACGTACTGTATCCACGGAGACACGTACTGTATCCACGGAGACAAGTACCGTATCCACGGAGACACGCACTGTATCCACGGAGACAGGTACTGTACCCACGGAGACATGTACCGTATCCACGGAGACACGTACTGTATCCACGGAGACACGTACCGTATCCACGGAGACACGTACTGTATCCACGGAGACACGCACTGTATCCACGGAGACACGTACTGTATCCACGGAGACACGCACCGTATCCACAGAGACACGTACTGTACTCACGGAGACACGCACTGTATCCACGGAGACACGTACTGTATCCACGGAGACACGCACCGTATCCACGGAGACACGTACTGTACCCTCGGAGACACGCACTGTATCCACGGAGACACGTACTGTATCCACGGAGACACGCACCGTATCCACGGAGACACGTACTGTCCTCACGGAGACACGCACTGTATCCACTGAGACAGGTACTGTATCCACGGAGACACGCACTGTATCCACGGGAGCTTTACTCTGTATCTAATCCTTGCTTTACCTGCCCTGGGAGTGTTTGATGGGACGGTGTAGAGGGAGCTTTACTCTGAATCTAACCTGTGCTGTACCTGCCCGGAGAATGTTTGATGGGACAGTGTAGAGGGAGCTTTACTCTGTATCTAACCCGTGCTGTACCTGCCCTGGGAGTGTTTGATGGGACAGTGTAGAGGGAGCTTTACTCTGTATCTAACCCGTGCTGTACCTGCCCTGGGAGTGTTTGATGGGACAGTGTAGAGGGAGCTTTACTCTGTATCTAACCCGTGCTGTACCTGCCCTGAGAGTGATTAATGGGACAGTGTAGAGGGAGCTTTTCTCCTCTCCTCGCCGGTGAATCCTGATTCACACTGGGACTGAGGATGAGCACAGTCGAATCACTTTACTTTAACACAGCAATTCTCTGCAGAACAACAACGTGAAACTGTACTCGAATCAACACCTCTTCAATGCTCTCACACATGCCCAGAATTTTCTCGGAGCTGCTCCTGCTCAGAGGCTGTAACTTCACCGGAAAGGTTACGCCGGAGTAGGAGAAGCTTCCAGGGCATTCCATGCCTCGGTTAGCAGATAACGAGAGGTAGCAAGGGTAACTCTGGGGCCAGGATGTACCGGCACAGTGAAGGGATGGGGGCCATTACCTTCAAGAGTCCTCTCGAATCGGACTCCCACCTAACAGGGAACAGTCAGAAGGCCTGGTGTCAGAATGCCGAAACAAGCTACCAGGGTAATCATGGGAGTGAACAGTATAACTGGGTTCAAGAGACAATCAGATGCATTTCTGGAGGAAAAAAAAGGAATTCAGGCAATGGTGAGAAGGTGGGGATGGTGAGAAAGTGGAGATGGTGAGAAGGTGGGGATGGTGAGAAGGTGGAGATATTGAGAAGGTGGGGATGGTGAGAAGTTACGGGTGGTGAGAAGGTGGAGATGGTGAGAAGGTGGAGATGGTGAGAAGGTGGAGATGGTGAGAAGGTGGAGATGGTGAGAAGGTGGAGATGGTGAGAAGTTACGGGTGGTGAGAAGGTGGAGATGGTGAGAAGGTGGAGATGGTGAGAAGGTGGAGATGGTGAGAAGATGGAGATGGTGAGAAGGTGGGGATGGTGAGAAGGTGGAGATGGTGAGAAGTTACAGGTGGTGAGAAGGTGGAGATGGTGAGAAGGTGGGGATGGTGAGAAGGTGGAGATGGTGAGAAGGTGGAGATGGTGAGAAGATGGAGATGGTGAGAAGGTGGGGATGGTGAGAAGATGGAGATGGTGAGAAGATGGGGATGGTGAGAAGGTGGGGATGGTGAGAAGATGGAGATGGTGAGAAGGTGGGGATGGTGAGAAGATGGAGATGGTGAGAAGGTGGGGATGGTGAGAAGGTGGGGATGGTGAGAAGATGGAGATGGTGAGAAGGTGGGGATGGTGAGAAGGTGGGGATGGTGAGAAGATGGAGATGGTGAGAAGGTGGGGATGGTGAGAAGATGGAGATGGTGAGAAGGTGGGGATGGTGAGAAGGTGGAGATGGTGAGAAGGTGGGGATGGTGAGAAGGTGGAGATGGTGAGAAGGTGGAGATGGTGAGAAGGTGGAGATGGTGAGAAGGTGGAGATGGTGAGAAGGTGGAGATGGTGAGAAGGTGGTGATGGTGAGAAGGTGGAGATGGTGAGAAGGTGGGGATGGTGAGAAGGTGGAGATGGTGAGAAGGTGGGGATGGTGAGAAGGTGGAGATGGTGAGAAGGTGGAGATGGTGAGAAGGTGGAGATGGTGAGAAGGTGGAGATGGTGAGAAGGTGGAGATGGTGAGAAGGTGGGGATGGTGAGAAGGTGGAGATGGTGAGAAGGTGGGGATGGTGAGAAGGTGGGGATGGTGAGAAGGTGGAGATAGTGAGAAGGTGGAGATGGTGAGAAGGTGGGAATGGTGAGACGGTGGAGATGGTGGGAAGGTGGAGATGGTGAGATGGTAGGAGTGGTGGGGATGATTTATCAAAAAGCGACAAGTTTATTGGACTGATAAGAATCTCCTGTTCCAGAACATTTTTATCATAAGTGCCAAAACCCTGTGGCTCTGGGGAAAATGAGGAGGGGAGTGTATTATGACACCGTGAAAAAGAGAGAAATATGTCATATGGGCACAAGGGAGGCCTGTGCATCCAGCGTTGCTCGGGTGGATTTAAAATTTAATTGCTGGAATCCCTGATACATCGCAGATCAGTCGTGAAATCGTAAGATTCAAATCCCCACCACAATTTTAAAGTGCTTTAACTAGCATTGTAGAAAACCCCAGCATGACTTCTGTAGATTTATAAGGGCCTATTTTGGGCGGCCAAAGGCCACTAACCACATCTGTCACTCCCGTGGACACATCAGAGGAGTCCTGTCTTCACGCGATCACGGGGGGAGTATGATTAACATGCAGCTTTCATCCTACTGGTTCCTTCCAAACCACTGCAGGAAACAGCTGCAACATCTGGTGGTCTGCAGAGCGCCCTTAGCAGGGAGGTGACAAACTCTCTACTTGCAAGGAACATTCTCATGATTTATTCTGTGGAAATGAGGCATCAGCTGAACAGGATTGAACTCTGATTCCCCAGGAATCCCATCTGGGCATCAAGACGATCAATATCAATCCCATGGCCTTCAAGGGTTCCCACTCAATTAATGGTCAGCTGGTATCTGCCCACCGAAGCATCATCTTTACGCCTATAAGTAGCCGTTATCCAGGAAGCAGCCATGATGCCATCATTGTGTGACACAGATGCCTGCATTATTTGAAGGAGATGAAATAATGGACGGATCGCTCTAAGGAGAGCAGGGCATCCTCTGTATCCGGGGCTACGTACCCACCGAGATACCCCCCGAACAGCAGAGGAGTGCCTCGACCTGGGCACTTCAGCAGCTCCTTGGTGCCATTGCCACCTTCAAGAAAAGTGTGCCACACAGCTGGGGAACAGTGAGCGAGTGTTCACACAATGAAGGGGGTTCTGTCCAGTGCTTCAGGTGGGGCAGTTCCACGGCGTAGGTCTGTGTCACGGTTAATGGGCCCCACAATGGATGTCAGGGACAAAAGCTCACTTGTGGCCAGACTCGAGCGAGCTGGGACACATGGGATGACTCAGCCAGTAACATCCCTCCATTCAGCTGACACTCGAACCTTTACAAGAAGGGGGCCTTGAACCCCAAATACAGCCAACCACGGCTAGTCTACCTCCTGCTGCTGGGCCTCCAGTTTTTCAGCATCAAAGAGAGGAAAGATAGCCCCCAACTCTTACTGTCCCATTTTGTCTGACGCATCCACAACTTCCCCTCTTATAGCTACTGCAGCCCTTTAAGAGCTGCTGCTTCGCTGGATTTTGAACTGCCCAGCCAAGCATGCTGCAAGCTAAGCCCTCTAGGCAAGCTCTTCCTGTACCTGGAGTGTTTTCAAAATATGGTGGGGGGCCGCAGGGAACAGGATCACAAAATAGAGGTTATGTTATACTGTTTCGCCTATGTAGCCCCACATTTTATTGACTTTTCTACATTGCATACATTGTGTCATTACTTCATCATCATTAGCCGTGGTTCAGTGGTAGCTTTTTCACCTCTGGGATCAGAAAGTTGTGGGTTCAAGTCCCCACTCCAGAGACTTGAGCACAAAATCCAGGCTGACACTCCCAGTACCAGTACTGAGGGAGTGCTGCACTGTCGGAGGTACCGTCTTTCGGATGAGACGTTAAACCAAGTGTCCTCTCAGCTGAATGTAATACTTCTCACTGTACTGCAGTGTTCTCCCCACTTATCCCTCAACCAACATCACTAAAACAGATTACCTGGTCATTATCACCTTGCTGTTTGTAGAAGCTTGCTGTGCACAAATTGGCTGCCGTGTTTCCCACATTACAACAGTGACTACACTTCAAAAAGTTCTGAATTGGCTGTAGAGAGCTTCGAGACATTCTTTTCTTTCATCATTGAAAGTAACAAGTCTATTGTCGATCCAAATCCTGTGCTAATTCTATCAACTTCCATCTATGCCCAGATTATTATTCTTTTCATCCAAATATGATACCCTCAGGCAGCTTCCTGTCAATTTCCTGGACAGACGTACTCATTAAAACTCACTTTTGAATGGAAATCTGCTACAAGTTCTTTAAATAGAAAAAGTGATGGGGACCAATGAGGGGTGATATATAATCCATGTCCCGTTCACTGTAACCTACTCAAAATATGTTGCTCATGAGCCATCCAGTCAGCTGCTGCACCTCGGGACTGTTTATCATATCACAGAGCTGGCCAGGTCAACCATCAATCGCAGCACCTCTGACTCTCCGATTCTAATCTCATTCTCTGACCTCCTTCACCTGTTGGTTATTTCTGTGTATTCACAAATAAAATTATATATAGTCTCATTTCCTTTCGCTCTTCCCTACAATTATAGGTGAGTACATACAAGGTCATTCAGCCCATCTTACTCAATCTTTCATAGAAACCTACAGTCCATCCAGCTCAGGATTAACCTATTCTATTCCAGTTAGTATCTTACAGATCTCTACAGGGCCCCTCTCATTCACTCTGTATTTTATCTTACAGATCTCTACAGGGCCCCTCTCATTCACTCTGTATTTTATCTTACAGATCTCTATAGGGCCCCTCTCATTCACTCTATATTTTATCTTACAGATCTCTATAGGGTCCCTCTCATTCACTCTGTATTTTATCTTATAAATCTCTATAGGGCCCCTCTCATTCACTCTATATTTTATCTTACAGATCTCTATAGGGCCCCTCTCATTCACTCTATATTTTATCTTACAGATCTCTTTCGGGCCCCTCTCATTCACTCTATATTTTATCTTACAGATCTCTATAGGGCCCCTCTCATTCACTCTATATTTTATCTTACAGATCTCTACAGGGTCCCTCTCATTCACTCTATATTTTATCTTACAGATCTCTACAGGGCCCCTCTCATTCTCTCTATATTTTATCTTACAGATCTCTACAGGGCCCCTCTCATTCACTCTATATTTTATCTTACAGATCTCTATAGGGCCCCTCTCATTCACTCTATATTTTATCTTACAGATCTCTATAGGGCCCCTCTCATTCACCTCCTATTAAAAGTGTCGAGTCCCAGTGTTTCTCAGACACTCGGTTGACACAAGGAACACTTGTGATGTTACCCTGCTTGCCTGAGCAGAGCTGTGCGCAGTGTCCCTGGACAGACTGACCCGAGCACTGCGCAACTTCGCCACGACAGTCTCAGATATAAAGGGACAGATCTGCCTGTTATTGTGCGTGGTGTATTAGATTACCTGAGAACCGCAATTAGACAACGACCTGTCTGAGGAGGATCATAGCGGGTAATGGAGTCTACTTAATACTCCGCCCACTTAAGTTAATGAGCGGGATTTCAGTCAAGTTCTATGAAAGTCATGCAACCCTGCTGGCCTGATTCCACACTATGTAATAGTTGTAGCCAGCCCAATATACCCCAGGGCTTTAATAGGAATATGTGCCCCATACTCCACTGATCTGACAGGCTAGCTTAGCACTGTACAAAAAGAAATACTGCAGATGCTGGAAATCTGAAATAAAAACAGAAAATGCTGGAAACACTCAGCAGGTCAGGCAGCATCTGTGGAGAGAGAAACAGAGTTAACGTTTCAGGTCGATGACCTTTCGTCAAAACTGGAAAAAAGCAGGAAATGGAACAGATTTTTAAGCAAGGGTAGGGGCTGGGAAAGCAGGGAGGGGATGAAAGAACAAAAGGGAAGGTCAGTGATAGGATTGAAGGCAGGAGAAGTTAAGAGACATTAAGAGATATTCAAGGTAAAAGGAGATGGTAATGGGACAGGTTAAGAAACAAAGGATGGCTCTAGATGAAGTGTAAATTGCACTGGCAGAATGAAAGACAGCTGCCATGTGGGAGAGAAGAACAGAAGGCACAAACAAAAAGTGTGGATAAAAAATATATATATAATAGGGGCCGGGTTATGATCTGAAATTGTTGAACTCGATGTTGAGTCCGGAAGGCTGTAAAGCGCCTAATCGAAAGATGAGGTGCTGTTCCTTGAGCTTACGCTGAGCTTCCGTGGAACAATGCAAGAGGCCGAGGACGGTGAGGTCTGAGTGGGAGTGGAGCGGTGAATTAAAGTGACAGGCGACCGGAAGCTCGGGGTCCCCCTTACGGACTGAACGGAGGTGTTCCGCAAAGCGGTCACCCAATCTGCGTTTGGTTTCCCCAATGTAGAGGAGACCACATCGTGAGCAGCAAATACAGTATACTAGATTGCAAGAAGTACAAGTAAATCGCTGTTTCACCTGGAAGGGGTGTTTGGGGCCCTGGACAGTGGGAAGGGGGGAGGTATAAGGGCATGTGTTGCATCTCCTGCGCTTGCACGGGAAGGTGCCGGGTGAAGGGGAACGGGTGCTGGGGCTGGTAGAGGAGTGGACCAGGGTGTCGCGGAGGGAGCGGTCCCTACGGAATGCTGAAAGGGGAGGTGAGGGGAGGATGTGTTTGGTGGTGGGATCACGCTGGAGGTGGCAGAAATGGCGGAGGATAATCCGTTGAATGTGGAGTCTGGTGGGGTGAAAGGTGAGGACAAGGGGAACTCTATCGTGGTTCCGGGAGGGAGGGGCAGGGGTGAGGGCAGAAGTGCAGGAGATAGAACGGACACGGTCAAGGGCCGTGTCAACCACTGTAGAGGGGAATCCTCGGTTGAGGAAAAAGGAAGACATGTTGAAAGCACTGGTATGGAAGGTGGCATCGTCAGAGCAGATGCGGTGGAGACGGAGAAACTGGGAGAATGGAATAAGTCCTTACAGGAAGCGGGGTGGGAGGAAGTGTAGTCCAGGTAGCTGTGGGAGTCAGTGGGCTTGTAGTGAATGTTTGTCAATAACCTATCCCCAGAGATGGAGACAGAGAAGTCGAGGAAGGGAAGGGAAGAGTCGGAGATGGACCATGTGAAGGTGAGGGAAGGGTGGAAATTGGAAGCATAGTGAATGAAATTATCTAGTTCAGGGCGAGAGCAGGAGACGGCACTGATACAGTCATCAATGTACCGGAAAAAGAGGTGAGGGAGGGGACCCGAGTAGGACTGGAACAAAGAATGTTCCACATATCCCACGAAAAGGCAGGCATAGCTAGGACCCATGTGGGTACCCACAGCAACACCTTTGATTTGGAGGAAATGAGTGGAGTCAAAGAAGAAGTTGTTCAATGTGAGAACAAGTTCAGCCAGGCGGAGGAGGGTGGTGGTGGATGGGGACTGGTTGGGCCTCTGTTCAAGGAAGAAGCAGAGTGCCCTCAGGCCATCATGGTGGGGGATGGAGGTGTAGAGGGATTGTACGTCCATAGTGAAAAGGAGGTGGTTGGGGCCAGGAAACTGGAAACTGTTAAAGTGGCGGAGGGCGTCGGAAGAGTCACGGATGTAGGTGGGAAGAGACTGGACAAGGGGGGAAAAAATAGAGTCGAGCTAGGAAGAGATAAGTTCCATGGGGCAAGAACAGGCTGAAACGATGGGTCTACCAGGGCAGTCCTGTTTGTGGATCTTGGGAAGGAGGTAGAAGCGGGCTGTGCGGGGTTGGGGAATTATGAGGTTGGCGGCCGTGGGGGGACGATCTCCAGAGGAGATGAGGTCAGTGACAGTCTTGGAAACGGTGGCTTGATGTTCGGTAGTGGGGTCATGGTCCAGGTGGAGGTAGGAGGAGGTGTCGGAGAGTTGGCGTTCAGCTTCCGCTAGGTAGAGGTCGGTTCGCCAAACAGCAACAGCACCCCCTTGTCAGCAGGTTTAATGACAATGTCGGGGTTGGATCTGAGAGAACGGAGTGCTGCAAGTTCAGAGGGTGGTAGGTGGGAGTGAGTGAGGGGAGCAGAGAAATTGAGACGGCCGATGTCACGCCGGCAGTTAGCAATGAAAAGATCTAGAGATGTTAAGAGGCCAGAGGGAGGGGTCCAGGTAGAACGAGAATTCTGAAAGCAGGAGAAAGGGTCAGCCGTGCGGGGGGGAAGACTCCTGGCCAAAGAAGTGGGCACGGAGACGAAGGCAGCGGAAAAAGAGCTCAGCATCGTGCCGAGCTCGAAATTCATTGAGGTGGGGGTGTAAGGGGATGAAGCTCAGGCCTTTGCTAAGGACTGATCGTTTGGGGTCAGAGAGGGGAGGGTCAGAGGGGATAGTGAAAACGCGGCAGGGGGTGAGATTGGGAGAAGGGGGGTCAGAGGAAAGTGAAGGGGAAGAAGTTTCCGGAGGGGTGTTGGTGTCCAAGAGTTGTTGAAGCTTGCGATTCTTGACACCTGAAAGGAAGAAAAAAAGTTTTTTGTTAAAGCGCCGGATGAGGCGAAGGATGAAATGGAACTGCGGACCAGGACAACTTTGAGATAGAGTGAGTCGGTGCTGCTGAAGAGAGAGGTCAAGAGTGTTCATGTGGCGGCGCATGGCATTCAGCGTCGATCTCAGCATACGGCGAGAGCAGTGGTTCGAGGAACGCTGAATATCTTGGTGATATCTGTAGTCCTGGGTGGATCCAAAACATGAAGGGTGGAATTTTAGTTGGAATCCACGTGGAGTAAGTCGGAACCGGAGACAATTGCTGAGGAAAGATATGTGGCTGTGAAAGCGACTTTTGGTAGATACCTGATCAAACACGAGAAGGGAGACAGAAAGCAATGAAGATGAACAAGGTAAAAGAGACAAACGGAAATCCCGTCGGAGAGAAGAGCAGAACTTCTTCAAGGTGAGCATTCCTGGAAGAGAGGTGGCAGTGAATTAAACACTAATACAAAAAGAAAATACTGCAGATGCTGGAAATCTGAAATAAAAACAGAAAATGCTGGAGATACTCAGCAGGTCAGGCAGCATCAGGCAGTATTTATTAGCTTAGCACGGTGTTTACTGTACAATCATTGGATGCAGCAATGTTGGCTATCACACTCAGATCACTTTCAGCCTCTCTCCAAACTACATCAACATCATCCGTTATGTTCCACATTTTTTCTATTCACACATCATGCACACCTGCAAATTATTATCATTTTACAACTCACTACTTTCTCACTTTCAGTCCAATTCCTTATACACACTCAAACTGTACTGAGGATAGTACACTTGTGTGGCTGCAATTATCGGAGGTATGTGTACACGGGGTCACAGTGAGTCTGTGTACACGGGGTCACAGTGAGTCTGTGTACACGGGGTCACAGTGAGTCTGTGTACACGGGGTCACAGTGAGTCTGGGTACACGGGGTCACAGTGAGTCTGGGTACACGGGGTCACAGTGAGTCTGGGTACACGGGGTCACAGTGAGTCTGTGTACACGCGGTCAGACTCTGTACACGGGGTCACAGTGAGTCTGTGTACAAGGGGTCACAGTGAGTCAGGGTAAACAGGGTCACAGTTAGTCTGTGTACATGGGGTCACAGTGAATCTGGGTATATGGGGTCACAATGAGTCTGTGTACACGGGGTCACAGTGAGTCTGTGTACACGGGGTCACATTGAGTCTGGGTACACGGGGTCACAGTGAGTCTGTGTACATGGGGTCACAGTGAATCTGTGTACATGGGGTCACAGTGAGTCTGTGTACACGGGGTCACAGTGAGTCTGTGTACACGGGGTCACAGTGAATCTGTGTACATGGGGTCACAGTGAGTCTGGGCACACGGGGTCACCGTGAGTCTGGCTACACGGGGTCAGAGTCTGTGTACACGGGGTCACAGT
The DNA here is from genome assembly GCA_030390025.1 of Squalus acanthias. NCBI lineage: Eukaryota > Metazoa > Chordata > Chondrichthyes > Squaliformes > Squalidae > Squalus > Squalus acanthias. The sequence goes on along the minus strand of CM059430.1, from coordinate 71,892,172 downwards.
GAGTCTGTGTACACGGGGTCAAACAGTCTGTATACACGGGGTCACAGTGAGTCTGGTTACACCGGGTCACAGTCTATATACACGGGGTCACAATGAGTCTGTGTACACGGGGTCACAGTGAGTCTGGGTACACGGTGTCAGAGTCTGTGTACACGGGGTCACAGTGAGTCTGGGTACACGGGGTCACTGTGAGTCTGGGTACATGGGGTCAAAGTGAGTCTTTGTACACGGGGTCACAGTAAGTCTGTGTACATGGTGTCACAGTGAGTCTGTGTACATGGGGTCACAGTGAGTCTGTGTACACGGGGTCACAGTGAGTCTGTGTACACGGGGTCACAGTGAGCCTGGGTACACGGGGTCACAGTGAGTCTGGGTACATGGTGTCACAGTGAGTCTGGGTACATGGGGTCACAGTGAGTCTGTGTACACGCAGTCAGACTCTGTGTACACGGGGTTACAGTGAGTCTGTGTTCACGGGGTCACAGTGAGTCTGTGTACATGGGGTCACAGTGAGTCTGTGTACATGGGGTCACAGTGAGTCTGGGCACATGGGGTCACAGTGAATCTGTGTACATGGGGTCACAGTGAGTCTGGGCACATGGGGTCACAGTGAGTCTGTGTACACGGGGTCACAGTGAGTATGTGTACACGGGGTCACAGTGAATCTCTGTACATGGGGTCACAGTGAGTCTGGGTACACGGGGTCAGAGTCTGTGTACACGGGGTCACAGTGAGTCTGTGTACACGGGGTCACAGTCTGTATACACGGGGTCACAGTGAGTCTGGGTACACGGGGTCAGAGTCTGTGTACATGGGGTCACAGTGAATCTGTGTACACGGGATCACAGTGAATCTGGGTATATGGGGTCACAATGAGTCTGTGTACACGGGGTCACAGTCTGGGTACAGGGGGACACAGTGAGTCTGTGTACACGGGGTCACAGTGAGTCTGGGTACACGGGGTCACAGTGAGTCTTTGTAAACAGGGTCACAGTGAGTCCGTGTACACGGGGTCACAGTGAGTCTGTGTACACGGGGTCACAGTGAGTCTGGGTATATGGGGTCACAATGAGTCTGTGTGCACGGGGTCACAGTGAGTCTGGGTACACGGGGTCACAGTCTGGGTACAGGGGGACACAGTGAGTCTGTGTACACGGGGTCACAGTGATTCTGGGTACACGGGGTCACAGTGAGTCTTTGTAAACAGGGTCACAGTGAGTCCGTGTACACGGGGGCCCAGTGAGTCTGTGTACACGGGGTCACAGTGAGTCTGGGCACATGGGGTCACAGTGAATTTGTGTACATGGGGTCACAGTGAGTCTGTGTACACGGGGTCACAGTGAATCTGTGTACACGGGGTCACAGTCAGTCTGTGTACACAGGGTGTCATTGAGTCTGGGTACACGGGGTCACAGTCTGGGTACAGGGGGATACAGTGAGTCTGTGTAAACATGGTCACAGTGAGTCCGTGTACACGGGGTCACAGTGACTCTCTATACATGGGGTCACAGTGAGTCTTTGTACACGGGGTCACAGTAAGTCTGTGTACACGGGGTCACAGTGAGTCTGTGTACACGGGCTCACAGTGAGTCTCTATACATGGGGTCACAGTGAGTCTTTGTACACGGGGTCACAGTAAGTCTGTGTACACGGGGTCACAGTGAGTCTGTGTACACGGGGTCACAGTGAGTCTGTGTACCCGGGGTCACAGTGAGTCTGTGTACACGGGGTCACAGTGAGTCTGGGTACACGGGGTCACAGTGAGTCTGTGTACATGGGGTCACAGTAAGTCTGGGTACATGGGGTCACAGTGAGTCTGGGTACACGGGGTCACAGTGAGTCTGTGTTCACAGGGTCACAGTGAGGCAGGGTAAACAGGGTCACAGTTAGTCTGTGTACATGGGGTCACAGTCAATCTGAGTATATGGGGTCAAAATTAGTCTGTGTACACGGGGTCACAGTGAGTCTGTGTACCAGGGGTCACAGTGAGTCTGTGTACACCGGGTGTCATTGAGTCTGGGTACATGGGGTCACAGTGAGTCTGGGTTCACGGGGTCAGTGAGTCTGGGTACACGGGGTCACAGTGAGTCTGTGTACATGGGGTCACAGTGAATCTGTGTACATGGGGTCACAGTGAGTCTGTGTACATGGGGTCACAGTGAGTCTGTGTACACGGGGTCACAGTGAATCTGTGTACACGGGGTCACAGTGAGTCTGGGCACACGGGGTCACCGTGAGTCTGGGTACACGGGGTCAGAGTCTGTGTACACGGGGTCACAATGAGTCTGTGTACACGGGGTCACACAGTCTGTATACACGGGGTCACAGTGAGTCTGGTTACACCGGGTCACAGTCTATATACACGGGGTCACAATGAGTCTGTGTACACGGGGTCACAGTGAGTCTGGGTACACGGTGTCAGAGTCTGTGTACATGGGGTCACAGTGAGTCTGGGTACACGGGGTCACTGTGAGTCTGCGTACATGGGGTCAAAGTGAGTCTTTGTACATGGGGTCACAGTAAGTCTGTGTACACGGGGTCACAGTGAGTCTGTGTACATGGGGTCACAGTGAGTCTGTGTACACAGGGTCACAGTGAGTCTGTGTACACGGGGTCACAGTGAGTCTGGGTACACGGGGTCACAGTGAGTCTGTGTACATGGGGTCACAGTAAGTCTGGGTACATGGTGTCACAGTGAGTCTGGGTACACGGGGTCACAGTGAGTCTGGGTACACACAGTCAGACTCTGTGTACACGGGGTTACAGTGAGTCTGTGTTCACGGTGTCACAGTGAGTCTGTGTACATGGGGTCACAGTGAATCTGTGTACATGGTGTCACAGTGAGTCTGGGCACATGGGGTCACAGTGAATCTGTGTACATGGGGTCACAGTGAGTCTGGGCACATGGGGTCACAGTGAGTCTGTGTACACGGGGTCACAGTGAGTATGTGCACACGGGGTCACAGTGAATCTGTGTACATGGGGTCACAGTGAGTCTGTGTACATGGGGTCACAATGAGTCTGTGTACATGGGGTTACAGTGAGTATGTGTACACGGGGTCACAGTGAGTATGTGTACACAGGGTCACAGTGAGTCTGGGTACACGGGGTCAGAGTCTGTGTACACGGGGTCACAGTGAGTCTGTGTACACGGGGTCACACAGTCTGTATACACGGGGTCACAGTGAGTCTGGGTACATCGGGTCACAGTCTATATACACGGGGTCACAATGAGTCTGTGTACACGGGGTCACAGTGAGTCTGGGTACACGGTGTCAGAGTCTGTGTACACGGGGTCACAGTGAGTCTGGGTACATGGGGTCACTGTGAGTCTGGGTACACGGTGTCAGAGTCTGTGTACACGGGGTCACAGTGAGTCTGTGTACACGGTGTCACAGTGAATCTGTGTACACAGGGTCACAGTGAGTCTGGGTACACGGGGTCAGAGTCTGTGTACACGGGGTCACAGTGAGTCTGTGTACACGGGGTCACACAGTCTGTATACACGGGGTCACAGTGAGTCTGGGTACATCGGGTCACAGTCTATATACACGGGGTCACAATGAGTCTGTGTACACGGGGTCACAGTGAGTCTGGGTACACGGTGTCAGAGTCTGTGTACACGGGGTCACAGTGAGTCTGGGTACATGGGGTCACTGTGAGTCTGGGTACACGGTGTCAGAGTCTGTGTACACGGGGTCACAGTGAGTCTGTGTACACGGGGTCACAGTGAGTCTGGGTACACGGGGTCACAGTGAGTCTGTGTAAACAGGGTCACAGTGAGTCCGTGTACACGGGGTCACAGTGAGTCTCTATACATGGGGTCACAGTGAGTCTTTGTACACGGGGTCACAGTAAGTCTGTGTACACGGGGTCACAGTGAGTCTGTGTACACGGGGTCACAGTAAGTCTGTGTACACAGGGTGTCATTGAGTCTGGGTACACGGGGTCACAGTCTGGGTACAGGAGGACACAGTGAGTCTGTGTAAACAGGGTCACAGTGAGTCCGTGTACACGGGGTCACAGTGAGTCTATATACATGGGGTCACAGTAAGTCTGTGTACACGGGGTCACAGTGAGTCTGTGTACACGGGGTCACTTGAGTCTGTGTACACGGGGTCACAGTGAGTTTGTGTGCACGGGGTCACAGTGAGTCTGGGTACACGGGGTCACAGTGAGTCTGTGTACATGGGGTCACAGTAAGTCTGGGTACATGGGGTCACAGTGAGTCTGGGTACACGGGGTCACAGTGAGTCTGTGTACACAGGATCACAGTGAGGCAGGGTAAACAGGGTCACAGTTAGTCTGTGTTATTGGGGTCACAGTGAGTATGTGAACAGGGGGTCACAGTGAATCTGTGTACATGGTGTCACAGTGAGTCTGGGGACACGGGGTCACAGTGAGTCTGGGTACATGGGGTCAGAGTCTGTGTACACGGGGTCACAGTGAGTCTGTGTACACGGGGTCACAGTCTGTATACACAGGGTCACAGTGAGTCTGGGTACACGGGGTCAGAGTCTGTGTACACGGGGTCACAGTGAATCTGTGTACACGGGGTCACAGTGAATCTGGTTATATGGGGTCACAATGAGTCTGTGTACACGGGGTCACAGTGAGTCTGGGTACACGGGGTCACAGTCTGGGTACAGGGGACACAGTGAGTCTGTGTACACGGGGTCACAGTGATTCTGGGTACACGGGGTCACAGTGAGTCTTTGTAAACAGGGTCACAGTGAGTCTGTGTACACGGGGTCACAGTGAGTCTGGGCACATGGGGTCACAGTGAATCTGTGTACATGGGGTCACAGTGAGTCTGTGTACACGGGGTCACAGTGAATTTGTGTACACGGGGTCACAGTGAGTCTGGGTACACGGGGTCAAAGTCTGTGTACATGGGGTCACAGTGAGTCTGTGTACACGGGGTCACACAGTCTGTATACACGGTGTCACAGTGAGTCTGGGTACACCGGGTCACAGTCTATATACACGGGGTCACAATGAGTCTGTGTACACGTGGTCACAGTGAGTCTGTGTACACGGGGTCACAGTGAGTCTGGGTACACGGGTTCACTGTGAGTCTGGGTACACGGTGTCAGAGTCTGTGTACACGGGGTCACAGTGAGTCTGTGTACACGGGGTCACAGTGAGTCTGTGTACACAGGGTGTCATTGAGTCTGGGTACACGGGGTCACAGTCTGGGTACAGGGGGATACAGTGAGTCTGTGTAAACAGAGTCACAGTGAGTCCGTGTACACGGGGTCACAGTGAGTCTCTATACATGGAGTCACAGTGAGTCTTTGTACACGGGGTTACAGTAAGTCTGTGTACACGGGGTCACAGTGAGTCTGTGTACACGGGGTCACAGTGAGTCTGTGTACACAGGGTGTCATTGAGTCTGGGTACATGGGGTCACAGTCTGGGTACAGGGGGATACAGTGAGTCTGTGTAAACAGAGTCACAGTGAGTCCGTGTACACGGGGTCACAGTGAGTCTCTATACATGGGGTCACAGTGAGTCTTTGTACACGGGGTTACAGTAAGTCTGTGTACACGGGGTCACAGTGAGTCTGTGTACACGGGGTCACAGTAAGTCTGTGTACACAGGGTGTCATTGAGTCTGGGTACACGGGGGTCACAGTCTGGGTACAGGAGGACACAGTGAGTCTGTGTAAACAGGGTCACAGTGAGTCCGTGTACACGGGGTCACAGTGAGTCTCTGTACATGGGGTCACAGTGAGTCTTTGTACACGGGGTCACAGTAAGTCTGTGTACACGGGGTCACAGTGAGTCTGTGTACACGGGGTCACAGTGAGTCTGTGTACACGGGGTAGCAGTGAGTCTGTGTACACGGGGTCACAGTGAGTCTGGGTACACGGGGTCACAGTGAGTCTGTGTACATGGGGTCACAGTAAGTCTGGGTACATGGGGTCACAGTGAGTCTGGGTACACGGGGTCACAGTGAGTCTGTGTACACAGGGTCACAGTGAGGCAGGGTAAACAGGGTCACAGTTAGTCTGTGTACATGGGGTCACAGTGAATCTGGGTATATGGGGTCACAATGAGTCTGTGTACACGGGGTCACAGTGAGTCTGTGTACATGGGGTCACAGTGAGTCTGTGTACACCAGGTGTCATTGAGTCTGGGTACACGGGGTCACAGTCTGGGTACAGGGTGACACAGTGAGTCTGTGTAAACAGGGTCACAGTGAGTCTGTATACACGGGGTCACAGTGAGTCTCTATACATGGGGTCACAGTGAGGCTTTGTACACGGGCTCACAGTAAGTCTGTGTACACGGGGTCACAGTGAGTCTGTGTATACGGGTTCACAGTGAGTCTGTGTACACGGGATCACAGTGAATCTGTGTACACTGCGTCACAGTGAGTCTGGGCACATGGAGTCACAGTGAGTCTGCGTACATGGGGTCACAGTGAGTCTGGGCACATGGGGTCACAGTGAGTCTGTGTACATGGGGTCACAGTGAGTATGTGTACAGGGGGTCACAGTGAATCTGTGTACACGGTTTCACAGTGAGTCTGGGGACACGGGGTCACAGTGAGTCTGGGTACACGGGGTCAGAGTCTGTGTACACGGGGTCACAGTGAGTCTGTGTACACGGGGTCACAGTCTGTATACACGGGGTCACAGTGAGTCTGGGTACACGGTGTCAGAGTCTGTGTACAGAGGGTCACAGTGAGTCTGTGTACACGGGGTCACAGTGAGTCTGGGTACACGGGGTCACAGTGAGTCTGTGTACACAGGGTGTCATTGAGTCTGGGTACACGGGGTGACAGTCTGGGTACAGGAGGATACAGTGAGTCTGTGTAAACAGAGTCACAGTGAGTCCGTGTACACGGGGTCACAGTGAGTCTCTATACATGGGGTCACAGTGAGTCTTTGTACACGGGGTTACAGTAAGTCTGTGTACACGGGGTCACAGTGAGTCTGTGTACACGGGGTCACAGTAAGTCTGTGTACACAGGGTGTCATTGAGTCTGGGTACACGGGGGTCACAGTCTGGGTACAGGAGGACACAGTGAGTCTGTGTAAACAGGGTCACAGTGAGTCCGTGTACACGGGGTCACAGTGAGTCTCTGTACATGGGGTCACAGTGAGTCTTTGTACACGGGGTCACAGTGAGTCTGTGTACACGGGGTCACAGTGAGTCTGTGTACACGGGGTCACAGTGAGTCTGTGTACACGGGGTCACAGTGAGTCTGTGTACACGGGGTCACAGTGAGTCTGTGTACATGGGGTAGCAGTGAGTCTGTGTACACGGGGTCACAGTGAGTCTGGGTACACGGGGTCACAGTGAGTCTGTGTACACAGGGTCACAGTGAGGCAGGGTAAACAGGGTCACAGTTAGTCTGCGTACATGGGGTCACAGTGAATCTGGGTATATGGGGACACAGTGAGTCTGTGTAAACAGGGTCACAGTGAGTCTGTATACACGGGGTCACAGTGAGTCTCTATACATGGGGTCACAGTGAGGCTTTGTACACGGGCTCACAGTAAGTCTGTGTACACGGGGTCACAGTGAGTCTGTGTACACGGGGTCACAGTGAGTCTGTGTACACGGGGTCACAGTGAATCTGTGTACACGGGGTCACAGTGAATCTGGGTATATGGGGTCACAATGAGTCTGTGTACACGGGGTCACAGTGAGTCTGGGTACACGGGGTCACAGTCTGGGTACAGGGGGACACAGTGAGTCTGTGTACACGGGGTCACAGTGAGTCTGGGCACACGGGGTCACAGTGAGTCTTTGTAAACAGGGTCACAGTGAGTCCGTGTACACGGGGTCACAGTGAGTCTGTGTACACGGGGTCACAGTGAGTCTGGGCACATGGGGTCACAGTGAATCTGTGTACACGGGGTCACAGTGAGTCTGGGCACACGGGGTCACCGTGAGTCTGGGTACACAGGGTCAGAGTCTGTGTACACGGGGTCACAGTGAGTCTGTGTACACGGGGTCACAGTGAATCTGTGTACACGGGGTCACAGTGAGTCTGGGCACACGGGGTCACCGTGAGTCTGGGTACACGGGGTCAGAGTCTGTGTACACGGGGTCACAGTGAGTCTGTGTACACGGGGTCACACAGTCTGTATACACGGGGTCACAGTGAGTCTGGGTACACCGGGTCACAGTCTATATACACGGGGTCACAATGAGTCTGTGTACACGGGGTCACAGTGAGTCTGGGTACACGGTGTCAGAGTCTGTGTACACAGGGTCACAGTGAGTCTGGGTACACGGGGTCACTGTGAGTCTGGGTACACGGTGTCAGAGTCTGTGTACACGGGGTCACAGTGAGTCTGTGTACACGGGGTCACAGTGAGTCTGGGTACACGGGGTCACCGTGAGTCTGGGTACACGGTGTCAGAGTCTGTGTACACGAGGTCACAGTGAGTCTGGGTACACGGGGTCACAGTGAGTCTGGGTACACGGTGTCAGAGTCTGTGTACACAGGGTCACAGTGAGTCTGTGTACACGGGGTCACAGTGAGTCTGGGTACATGGGGTCACAGTGAGTCTGGGTACACGGGGTCACAGTGAGTCTGGGTACACGGGGTCACAGTGAGTCTGGGTACACGGTGTCAGAGTCTGGGTACACGGGGTCACAGTGAGTCTGTGTACATGGGGTCACAGTAAGTCTGGGTACATGGGGTCACAGTGAGTCTGGGTACACGGGGTCACAGTGAGTCTGTGTACACAGGATCACAGTGAGGCAGGGTAAACAGGGTCACAGTTAGTCTGTGTTATTGGGGTCACAGTGAGTATGTGAACAGGGGGTCACAGTGAATCTGTGTACATGGTGTCACAGTGAGTCTGGGGACACGGGGTCACAGTGAGTCTGGGTACATGGGGTCAGAGTCTGTGTACACGGGGTCACAGTGAGTCTGTGTACACGGGGTCACAGTCTGTATACACAGGGTCACAGTGAGTCTGGGTACACGGGGTCAGAGTCTGTGTACACGGGGTCACAGTGAATCTGTGTACACGGGGTCACAGTGAATCTGGTTATATGGGGTCACAATGAGTCTGTGTACACGGGGTCACAGTGAGTCTGGGTACACGGGGTCACAGTCTGGGTACAGGGGACACAGTGAGTCTGTGTACACGGGGTCACAGTGATTCTGGGTACACGGGGTCACAGTGAGTCTTTGTAAACAGGGTCACAGTGAGTCTGTGTACACGGGGTCACAGTGAGTCTGGGCACATGGGGTCACAGTGAATCTGTGTACATGGGGTCACAGTGAGTCTGTGTACACGGGGTCACAGTGAATTTGTGTACACGGGGTCACAGTGAGTCTGGGCACACGGGGTCACCGTGAGTCTGGGTACACGGGGTCAAAGTCTGTGTACATGGGGTCACAGTGAGTCTGTGTACACGGGGTCACACAGTCTGTATACACGGTGTCACAGTGAGTCTGGGTACACCGGGTCACAGTCTATATACACGGGGTCACAATGAGTCTGTGTACACGTGGTCACAGTGAGTCTGTGTACACGGGGTCACAGTGAGTCTGGGTACACGGGTTCACTGTGAGTCTGGGTACACGGTGTCAGAGTCTGTGTACACGGGGTCACAGTGAGTCTGTGTACACGGGGTCACAGTGAGTCTGTGTACACAGGGTGTCATTGAGTCTGGGTACACGGGGTCACAGTCTGGGTACAGGGGGATACAGTGAGTCTGTGTAAACAGAGTCACAGTGAGTCCGTGTACACGGGGTCACAGTGAGTCTCTATACATGGGGTCACAGTGAGTCTTTGTACACGGGGTTACAGTAAGTCTGTGTACACGGGGTCACAGTGAGTCTGTGTACACGGGGTCACAGTGAGTCTGTGTACACAGGGTGTCATTGAGTCTGGGTACACGGGGTCACAGTCTGGGTACAGGGGGATACAGTGAGTCTGTGTAAACAGAGTCACAGTGAGTCCGTGTACACGGGGTCACAGTGACTCTCTATACATGGGGTCACAGTGAGTCTTTGTACACGGGGTTACAGTAAGTCTGTGTACACGGGGTCACAGTGAGTCTGTGTACACGGGGTCACAGTAAGACTGTGTACACAGGGTGTCATTGAGTCTGGGTACACGGGGGTCACAGTCTGGGTACAGGAGGACACAGTGAGTCTGTGTAAACAGGGTCACAGTGAGTCCGTGTACACGGGGTCACAGTGAGTCTCTGTACATGGGGTCACAGTGAGTCTTTGTACACGGGGTCACAGTAAGTCTGTGTACACGGGGTCACAGTGAGTCTGTGTACACGGGGTCACAGTGAGTCTGTGTACACGGGGTAGCAGTGAGTCTGTGTACACGGGGTCACAGTGAGTCTGGGTACACGGGGTCACAGTGAGTCTGTGTACATGGGGTCACAGTAAGTCTGGGTACATGGGGTCACAGTGAGTCTGGGTACACGGGGTCACAGTGAGTCTGTGTACACAGGGTCACAGTGAGGCAGGGTAAACAGGGTCACAGTTAGTCTGTGTACATGGGGTCACAGTGAATCTGGGTATATGGGGTCACAATGAGTCTGTGTACACGGGGTCACAGTGAATCTGTGTACATGGGGTCACAGTGAGTCTGTGTACACCAGGTGTCATTGAGTCTGGGTACACGGGGTCACAGTCTGGGTACAGGGGGACACAGTGAGTCTGTGTAAACAGGGTCACAGTGAGTCTGTATACACGGGGTCACAGTAAGTCTGTGTACACGGGGTCACAGTGAGTCTGTGTATACGGGTTCACAGTGAGTCTGTGTACACGGGATCACAGTGAATCTGTGTACACAGCGTCACAGTGAGTCTGGGCACATGGAGTCACAGTGAGTCTGCGTACATGGGGTCACAGTGAGTCTGGGCACATGGGGTCACAGTGAGTCTGTGTACATGGGGTCACAGTGAGTATGTGTACAGGGGGTCACAGTGAATCTGTGTACACGGTTTCACAGTGAGTCTGGGGACACGGGGTCACAGTGAGTCTGGGTACACGGGGTCAGAGTCTGTGTACACGGGGTCACAGTGAGTCTGTGTACACGGGGTCACAGTCTGTATACACGGGGTCACAGTGAGTCTGGGTACACGGTGTCAGAGTCTGTGTACAGAAGGTCACAGTGAGTCTGTGTACACGGGGTCACAGTGAGTCTGGGTACACGGGGTCACAGTGAGTCTGTGTACACAGGGTGTCATTGAGTCTGGGTACACGGGGTGACAGTCTGGGTACAGGAGGATACAGTGAGTCTGTGTACACAGGGTGTCATTGAGTCTGGGTACACGGGGTCACAGTCTGGGTACAGGGGGATACAGTGAGTCTGTGTAAACAGAGTCACAGTGAGTCCGTGTACACGGGGTCACAGTGAGTCTCTATACATGGGGTCACAGTGAGTCTTTGTACACGGGGTTACAGTAAGTCTGTGTACACGGGGTCACAGTGAGTCTGTGTACACGGGGTCACAGTAAGTCTGTGTACACAGGGTGTCATTGAGTCTGGGTACACGGGGGGTCACAGTCTGGGTACAGGAGGACACAGTGAGTCTGTGTAAACAGGGTCACAGTGAGTCCGTGTACACGGGGTCACAGTGAGTCTCTGTACATGGGGTCACAGTGAGTCTTTGTACACGGGGTCACAGTAAGTCTGTGTACACGGGGTCACAGTGAGTCTGTGTACACGGGGTCACAGTGAGTCTGTGTACACGGGGTCACAGTGAGTCTGTGTACACGGGGTAGCAGTGAGTCTGTGTACACGGGGTCACAGTGAGTCTGGGTACACGGGGTCACAGTGAGTCTGTGTACATGGGGTCACAGTAAGTCTGGGTACATGTGGTCACAGTGAGTCTGGGTACACGGGGTCACAGTGAGTCTGTGTACACAGGGTCACAGTGAGGCAGGGTAAACAGGGTCACAGTTAGTCTGTGTACATGGGGTCACAGTGAATCTGGGTATATGGGGACACAGTGAGTCTGTGTAAACAGGGTCACAGTGAGTCTGTATACACGGGGTCACAGTGAGTCTCTATACATGGGGTCACAGTGAGGCTTTGTACACGGGCTCACAGTAAGTCTGTGTACACGGGGTCACAGTGAGTCTGTGTACACGGGGTCACAGTGAGTCTGTGTACACGGGGTCACAGTGAATCTGTGTACACGGGGTCACAGTGAATCTGGGTATATGGGGTCACAATGAGTCTGTGTACACGGGGTCACAGTGAGTCTGGGTACACGGGGTCACAGTCTGGGTACAGGGGGACACAGTGAGTCTGTGTACACGGGGTCACAGTGAGTCTGGGCACACGGGGTCACAGTGAGTCTTTGTAAACAGGGTCACAGTGAGTCCGTGTACACGGGGTCACAGTGAGTCTGTGTACACGGGGTCACAGTGAGTCTGGGCACATGGGGTCACAGTGAATCTGTGTACACGGGGTCACAGTGAGTCTGGGCACACGGGGTCACCGTGAGTCTGGGTACACAGGGTCAGAGTCTGTGTACACGGGGTCACAGTGAGTCTGTGTACACGGGGTCACAGTGAATCTGTGTACACGGGGTCACAGTGAGTCTGGGCACACGGGGTCACCGTGAGTCTGGGTACACGGGGTCAGAGTCTGTGTACACGGGGTCACAGTGAGTCTGTGTACACGGGGTCACACAGTCTGTATACACGGGGTCACAGTGAGTCTGGGTACACCGGGTCACAGTCTATATACACGGGGTCACAATGAGTCTGTGTACACGGGGTCACAGTGAGTCTGGGTACACGGTGTCAGAGTCTGTGTACACAGGGTCACAGTGAGTCTGGGTACACGGGGTCACTGTGAGTCTGGGTACACGGTGTCAGAGTCTGTGTACACGGGGTCACAGTGAGTCTGTGTACACGGGGTCACAGTGAGTCTGGGTACACGGGGTCACCGTGAGTCTGGGTACACGGTGTCAGAGTCTGTGTACACGAGGTCACAGTGAGTCTGGGTACACGGGGTCACAGTGAGTCTGGGTACACGGTGTCAGAGTCTGTGTACACAGGGTCACAGTGAGTCTGTGTACACGGAGTCACAGTGAGTCTGGGTACACGGGGTCACAGTGAGTCTGGGTACACGGGGTCACAGTGAGTCTGGGTACACGGGGTCACAGTGAGTCTGGGTACACGGTGTCAGAGTCTGGGTACACGGGGTCACAGTGAGTCTGGGTACACGGGGTCACAGTGAGTTTGGGTACATCGGGTCAGAGTCTGTGTACACGGGGTCACAGTGAGTCTTGGGCATTCCACAAAGTTGCTGGGATTTCCTCCAGGATTGTCAGTTTCCTGATGCCGGAGCACTCTCGGGAAACTCATTGCCCCCAGACCATGAATTTCCTGCCATTAAAATGAAGGATTGCGATATCTCGGGCACAGGATAAGGGGAGTTCTAATTTCCCATTATTTATGCCTAGCCTTTGACAGACGAGGTGAAATGGAAAATCCTAGCCAATATCTCCAAACTCATTGAGCATTCTCCAGGATTTTGTGTCCCTCTCTGGGCATTTATTGGCTGATTGTGCCTGTCCAGGACCTCCAACCCAACCCACTGACTTGGAAACTCGTAAGTTTACTGGCAAAACAAAAAACGTTTTCTTCGGTTTTCACCAGCCCAGCCGATGGAGACAGAGATACACCAGAATAACTCGCAAAACCTCCAACAATGGTTGGCAAGCGATTTGTATCTTCTTCACGAAATGCTTCCAGGGAGTTATATCATTTAGTGCACTTACTATTTTTCGTTTGTATGAGTTTTAACTGCATTTCCATCCTGAAGTTGATCTCAGCTCTTCATACAAGGAAAAGACTTGTATTTCTATGGCCCCTTTCACGACCTCAGGACGTCCCAAAGCGCTTCACGGCCAATGAAGTGCTTTTGAAGTGTAGTCACTGTTGTAATGTAGGAAACGCGGCAGCCAATTTGTGCGCAGCAAGATCCCACAAACGGCAATGAGATAAATGACCAGATCATCTGTTTCAGGTGTTGGTTGAAGTATAAATATTGGCCCAGGACACTGGGGAGAACTCCCCTGCTCTTCTTCGAAATAATGCCATGGGATCTTTTACATCCACCTGAGAGAGCAGACGGGGCCTCGGTTTAACGTCTCATCCGAAAGACGGCACCTCCGACAGTGCAGCACTCCCTCATTCCTGCACTAGGAGTGTCAGCCTGGATTATGTGCTGAAATCTTCTGATGAAGTCCCGCCCCCGGCCCCACCGTCCCATCCTTGCCCAATTCAGACCAGCTGCTCCTTCCCCCCACCTCTGGCTCATGTTGGTTTGCAGCTCCACAGAGTGCAAGCCTTCAGCCCTCCTGTCTCCCAGCCGAGTGTCCACACTCCACGTATCAGCCTGGGCCGTGAGTGTGGGCCTGGATGGAGGGCACTGCAGTCGAGAATTGGAGCTGTCCTCCCTCACCATGCACACTCTCTGCCACTGGACAGCAATCAGCACTGGCAGCCCTGGGCAGCTCTCTTTCCCCTTCCCCCGCTTACCCCGGGTCCTGCTTCCAGTCACCAGCTCACGCCTGCTCCTGGAAAGTGCAGCGATGACGGGATTGGGTCTCGGCCGCATTGCCTCATGTGGTTAAATAGCCCACCGCTGTTCGCTGTCTGGACTCACGACCGAGGATCGCCCACTGGGGGTGGGGTGCCCCCAAAAGTGAGGCTGCCTTCAGTCCAGGAGCAGAGTGAGTGGGGAATGGGGGGGGATTGCACTGCCCATGTGGTCGGTCCATTACACCCACTCCTTGGCCTCCTCACTCAAACAGGAGCCTCAGCGCTAGTTGCCACGGTGCCCGCTCTCATCAGCCTGGCCTCTCTTTAATTGAAACAAGAGCAAGTAGACCAGTCTGTAAATGTGAAGAGCTGTCAGTCAATTCAATCTCCAGCACAGCACGAATCCCCACCTGCCCAAACTCTGTGTGCAAATAGCCTTTGAAATGTACTGTCAATAAATCCCTGACGTCAGCTGTTACCATGGCGCCCGAAGTTTAAAGAGAGGAGGCAATGCCTTCGGTGACCTCCCCCAGCTAATTACCATGTTTTCTGGGAAATAAGCCTCACTAAAATACAAGCTCACCTGCGTAAGTGTTCATGTGCACACACATTAAATAATGATAGTCAAGAGGATAAAAGGATCAGAACACTTCCAGTCGTTGCACTGGAACAGCCCTGGGCTCCCAGGCTCCGAGAACAGTGCTCGGGTGAGTGTGAAAATAATAATGCCTGTATTTGGCAACGAATTAAATAATTTAACAAATGAATCAAACTAAATTCCGCGGGGAATTGTTGTGCCTCGGCTCAATAGAAACCCGGCAAGAACAATCTCCATCTATACACTGATAGATACCTCCATGAATCTCCTGGCTAACAAACACCTGATAGTGTTCGTTTTCCGATCATGAAGGACCTTGAATAACTTGGAGACCACTTGCTTCTGTTCCCTAGTTTCCCTGTTGCTTTCAGTCTTCTCTCTGTGCCAGTTGCTCCTCCCTATCTCTGTAACCTCCTCCAGCCCGCTGAGAACTCTGCGTTCTTCCAACTCTGGCCTCTTGTCCATGCCCCACTTCATTCGCCCCACAAGTGGTGGCCATGCCTTTGGCCGCCTAGGCCCTAGGCTCAGGAATTCCCTCCCTAAACCTTTCCGTCTCTCTCACTCCCCTGAAAGATGCTCCTTAAAGCCGACCTCTTTGACCAAGCTTTCTGTCACTTGTCCTAATAACTCCTCCTTTGGCACCGTGTCAATTTTTGTCCGCTAATCACTCCTGTGAAATGCCTTGGAACATTTTATGTTAAAGGTGCTATATAAATGCAAGTTATTGTTGTTGATTTTCATTGACTTCCATGGTTCATGGGGAGACAAGAGGAAGCAAGCCCCTGGTGGCTTCCCCTGACTGTTTGCTGTTTTCTAGAAAATAATGCCACCAAAAAGCTCCCACCTCTCGTACCCCAACCAGTTGGTTGGTAGCTACTTTATCTTGGCTTTAAATCCACTGTTGCAACTGCTTAAATGCAACTTTGCTCAGATTAAGTCTTTCCTTCTGCTCCTCCTGTAATCACTGTCACCGCTGGTGAATTCTTCTCCTCGGTCCCAAAGGCCGAGATTCTGGGCAGGAAAGGTTTGGTGCCTGCAAACCAATCTTAACATCAGCTGTGTCTCAGGATCCCTGTCCCCCCATCACACGGTCTCTTTACTTCTGTTATCAATGTTACTCCTGTCATGGCTCCTCTGAATTTTCTCTCCCAAAGCCCCGGTTGGAAAGATTAGAGGGAGCTCCGTCAAAGGCTCACTGAGTTGCTGTCTGCGGGATCTTGCTGTTTGTAGATTATCTGGCACCTTTGCCTACATAACAGTCAGTGCACTTCACAAGTAACTCATTGATGGGACGTCCTGAGGACTTGTTAAGGTGCTATATACTAAGTAGGGTACGGTAGTGCAGTGATTGCGTTGCTGGATTAGTAATCTAGAGGGCTGGAGAGATAATCCAGAGACTGAGAGTTCAAGTCCTGCTGGCAGTTTTGAGAAATGGAATTCAGTTTTTATAACGAATCTGGAAATAAATAGCTGCTTATCAGTAAAAGTGACCGTGCAGCTGTCGGATTGTTGTAAAAACTTAGCTGGTTCACTAATGTCCTTTAGGGAAGGAAACCTGCCGCCCTTTCCCGGTCTGGCCTATATGTGACTCCAGACCCACACCTACGTGGTTGACTCTGAACAGCCCTCTGAAGAGGCCCAGCAAGCCGCTCAGTTCCATCAAACTGCCACAAAGAATGGACCGCAGCTGGTTCAAGGGGAAGGCCCACCACCACCTTCTCAGGGCAAACACAGGGATGGGCAATGAATGCCCGGCCTCGTCAGCACATCCTGAGAATGAAGCTTTAAAAGTGGAGGTCATTCCTTGCTCTGCTCCATCTGTGCTTGTTGCACGTTTTCCTGGGGCAAGCCCGTCCATGGGATGTTAATGATGTGAGAGTGACGTCCTCACACTGAAGATCGGCCACTGAGGGTGGGCCTTAGTGGCAGCTGCCAGCCCCTTCTGGTGTGAGTATCTGCAAAGGGGCCCCCCGGAGATCTCCGAACACCTCCACAAAGGGGGGGTACAGTTTCCATTGGTTCAGGAGGAGCAGCGGGAGCTGGATAACATCTGGATTGAACCTCCCCCCCCAACTGGTGCATCCGCTGATCCCCAGGGATGTCTCCGCTGCTGGAGAGGGAGGGAGGGGGCAAGCCCAGGGTGCGACAATGAGCTGAATCAGGGCCCGATTCATGCTGGGGCAGGGGTGGGGGTGTTGGGGGGGAATCGCCCCTTCGCCCTCCATCTTCCTGAAGAAGTGAAAGGATCACAAGTTCCATTTATCAACTGTCAGCCCCTCCTATTGCCTTCACTCGACATCCTCAATAGTCAAGCAGAACTTGGCAGCTTTCAGGATTTAAGCCCAGGGAACTGAGAAGGATGTGAAGGGTATGCTGTAGTATAGAAAGCGTCTTTCAAACCATTCACAAGCCAAGCTCTCCATTTTTCCAGAGATTCCCCTGGGGAGTTCTCTGGGTCTGTGTTACTAGTTCTATTTATGCTTTAAATGCACTCCAGGTCTTTATTGATCCAGCACAGCGCCTCACTTACCACTTCTTTGTAATGAAATGCACAGTGAAAGTGCCACAAACACCTCAGTTAGAAACAAACACAAGCTCGAAGCCGCCAATCACATTCTGTGTCTTAACCCTTTACACTTCTCGTAGAAAACCTGCTAAAGACTTCAGTCCTCTTGGTTACTCTGGTTCTGGTGGGTGGTACAGTGGAATCGATACATTCTTTATCTCAAGGGGCGAGATTACAAAGGGGAGGAAGTCTGACCCAGCATTCACAGCCTTCTGGGGAGCGAGTTCCACATTTCTACTACCCTTTGTGTGAAAAAGTGCTTCCTGATTTCACTCCTAAAATTCATCGAAATCTCGGCTGCCCGTGTCCTCTCACACCAAGTCCCGTTCACCCATCACCCCTGTGCTCGCCGACCTACATTGGCTCCCGGTTAAGCAACGCCTCAATTTAAAAATTCTCATCCTTGTTTTCAAATCCCTCCATGGCCTCGCCCCTCCCTATCTCTGTAATCTCCTCCAGCCCTACAACCCTCTGAGATCTCTGCGCTCCTCCAATTCTGGCCTCACGTGCATACCCGATTTTAATCGCTCCACCAGTGGTGGCCGTGCCTTCAGCTGCCGAGGCCCTAAGCTCTGGAATTCCCTTCCTAAACCTCTCCGCCTCGCTACCTCTCTTTCCTCCTTCAAGATTCTCCCTAAAACCTATCTCCTTGACCCGTCCAATGGTGCAGAAATTCCGATCCCTACGGGTGTGTACGCGCTGTGTACTCACCCGTAGGGACATCGGAAATGCCGGTTTGAGGCATGCACTGCGCATGCGCTGGAAACCGGCATTTCCGATCTGTCAAGAAAGCTCTTGACAGATCCTCCGCCTGCCCTGGAGACGGGCCTCTGCGGGCGGGGAGTTCCGCTTTTGGGAGACCCTCCGCCCGCAGAAAACACTTACAATTCTTGCGCCTGGTAAAAAAAAGCCTGCGATCGGAATTTCTGTGCCAATATTAATATCTCCTTATGTGGCTCGGTGTCAGATTTAATCTGATTTACGTTCCTGTGCCTGTGAAGCACCTTGGGACGTTTTTACGATGTTAAAGGCGCTATATAAATGCAAGTTGTTGTTGTTGTCTGCCTAAGTTACAGCAGCCAATCGGGCGCACCCTGTAACATTGATTTAACCAGGTAGAATAGCTAGCATTATGTAGAGACTAGCTTGTAGTAGCAGGAAGGGTTCATCAGAATCAAACTCGTCTCCGGACCCAGAGAGACACAGGGACCAACCGCTAGAGGGGGGCAATTTTATTTGCTGGTCTCGAGCCAGCGCCTCTGAGAAACTAAAAGGGAGTATGAAGCGAGAATGGGGCTTTGTGTGATAAAGATCAAAGAGCGATAAGGAGGTGACGGCTATCCAGGACAGATACAGGCACTCAGGGATGGAATAGGTCCACAGAACAATAAACAGATAGTAGGGTCAGTGAGCATGCACATGTAGGGGGAAGGGGTCTATGCGCCTGTTGACACGATGACGTAGCGACGAGACGTAGCAGTAACGTGCTTACATATTAACCTTACGCTAGCCTTGCATGCTTAACCATATAAAGGTGCGACACACTTTAGGAAGTCTCCCCAGTCTTGTATAGGGTTAGCGTAAGCAGTCTGGAGCACGCAGCTTACGAATCCCAGTGAAGTCCCTGTTCGTGAGTATCACTGGTATCGGTCTCATGGACACTGCATGTAATGGGTTGTGTTCGAGTGTTTATGAATAACGATTATTAATCATGCGTCTCTCTATCTCTTGAGTCCACGTGCCTATATTATAAGGGAAGAATAGCGAGCATCCTCAACCAAACAAACCCCACGAGGGAATTCCTGGCTTACCACTTTAAGGTTACTCACTGGCCTCATTCACAAGATGCGGAGATGCCGGTGTTGGACTGGGGTGGACAAAATTGAGAGGTCGCACAACACCAGGTTATAGTCCAACAGTTTTATTTTAAATCACAAGCTTTCGGAGTTGGGCAAAGATAAAGACCCAGCCCTCAGAAGTAGGGAATTGTCATGTTTTAACCCTTGTTCCGAAAAATATATCAACATAAATTAAAAATAAACCAGGCACATTGCTTGTGTGTGATTCATGCATCAGGAAGAGTGCGGGCAAGAGCAACCAGATTGATCCCAAGTGTAGAGGGGCTGAAGTAGGGGGAAAGATCAGAGTGCTCCAAACCGTACAGTCTGAAAAGAAGAAAGCTAATGAGGGAGCTGACTGCGGTTTCTAAATTATTAAATAAGATAAGCTCGCTGCGAAGTAAGGTAGAGAAGAGGGACCAGAGGATGTGAGTGAATAGTAAATTTACAGTAGCTATATTGGGAAAGATATCTTTATTGAAGCCGTGAAAAATCTTTGAAACGGGTTGCCAAGCTGCAGAGTAAAAATCTCAGGCTTTGCACGAGATGTGGCTGGAGGCAATGGTTAGAATCCAGCCTCGAGAGAGACATTTATCAATGGGCACCGATTGCCGTTCCATCTCTGCCTCCCCCCCCCCCCGCCCCCCTCAATATCACCCCCGCCCCATTGTGTTCCAGTGCTGCCGAGAAAACAAAGCAATTCCCCCCGCAACTATGCAGCACTTAAAAGTCATGTTCGCAGTGTGAGGAATCTAATAACAAATTGACAGCTCCGCACTCCCTGATCCAGGGCACTGATGGACTCTCCCAGGAGAGAATGGCTGCCTCAGAGGTGTGGGGGGGGAGGGCGGGGGGAGCTCCGCTCCTCAAGGGCTCTGTGGGGAAATGTGCTGCCCTTCGCACTATGGAGCTGCTTGGGTTTAGTTCCTGATCTGAGGCAGTGAATGGGGCCACTGCAATTGGACTCAGTACCTCTGGGTCAACAAGTAGAAAAACATAAACCATTCGGATTCCCACTGCTGTTCACCATCCCCATCGCCTCCCCCACCAGATCCCAACTGCCCCCCTCCACCCCACCCCATCCCATCCCACCCCACCCCACCCTATCCCATCCCATCCCCCACCCACCCCAACCCACCTCCAGCCCACCCCACCCCACACCCACACCCACCCCACCCTGCCCACCCCAACCCAGCTCCACCCCACCCCCACCCCATCCCATCCCCCACCCCACCCCAACCCACCTCCACCCCACCCCATCCCATCCCACACCCACCCCACCCTGCCCCACCCCACCCTGCCCCATCACCTCCCCCACCAGATCCCAACTGCCCCCCTCCACCCCACCCCACCCCTGCCCCACCCCAACCCTATCCCATCCCATCCCCAACCCACCCCCACCCCAACCCACCCCACCCTGACCCACCCACCCCGACCCACCCACCCCGACCCAACCCACCCCGACCCACCCTGCCCCACCCCACCCCACCCTGCACCACCCTGCCCCACCCCACCCTGCAGCACCCCGTCCTACCCCACCCACCCCATTGGTCCCACCCTGCCCCACCACACCCCACCCACCCCACCACACCCCACCCACCCCACCCTGCCACACCTGTCCCACCCCCCACCCCACCCCGCCCCCCCCCCACCCACCCCACCCACCCACCCCACCCCCACCCACCCACCCACCCCACCCCACCCGGGATTGCAGAACCGAGGTATGATGGCTGCTTGAGATCCGAACACAGACAGTGTCGCAGTTACAGAGAGGACAGGACACATGGGGAATCTGTAACAGGAACAGAACACAAGAGCAAGGGCACCACAGGCCCGTCAGATCCAGGCCCAGGCTGCTGGTTAGGGTGCGGAACGCATCTGGTGAAGGGGCTGCACCCAAAGCTGGAGACCACCTCTCTCCCACCCTGCCTTCTATTTCAACACTGGCTCTTTTAATCACAACTCTCACAATAAATGGGATGTGTGAAAATAGGATTTTGTTTCAATGTTTTGTTTCAGTGATAAGCTAGATAAGGACATGAGGGCGAAAGGAATAGCAGGATATGCTGATTGGGTGCGATGAAGTAGGGTGGGAGGAGGCTCATGTGGAGCAGAAACACCGGCCTGGAGCTGTTGGGCCGAATGGCCTGAATCTGTGCTGTGTGTTCCATGTGATTCCATGGATCATTGTTGATCTCCTCTCTTCATGTTGCTGATACTGACAGCTCTGGGGGATTCCCCGAGTGGGGCTCAGTTCCATGGACACTGACAGCTCTCGGGGATTCCCCCTCAGTGGGGCTCAGTGCCACAGACACTGACAGCTCTCGGGGATTCCCTGAGTGGGGCTCAGTTCCACAGACACTGACAGCTCTCAGGGATTCCCCGAGTGAGGCTCAGTTCCACAGACACTGACAGCTCTCAGGGATTCCCCTGAGTGAGGCTCAGTTCCACAGACACTGAGCTCTCAGGGATTCCCCCTGAGTGGGGCTCAGTTCCACAGACACTGACAGCTCTCGGGGATTCCCCCTGAGTGGGGTGACTCATAGTTCGAGTCACTGATGTGAATACACTTGTTGATTTCTCATGCCTGACTGCCCAAATCGTGCCAGCTCCGAAATGATGACTAAACAAGAGCTGCCTTATAAATGCTTGGAATCAGTATGAGGATGTGCGATAATGGACGTGCTTTTAAACTAAAAGCAGTTATACTCTTTATATAACTGTTTATGTTCCCTCAATATTCAGCACTCCATTAAATCCCTCCCCCGACCCTCCTTGGGCACTAGTTCCGTGGGCATAAGAACATAAGAAATAGGAGCAGGAGTAGGCCATTTGGCCCCTCGAGCCCTCAATAAGATCATGGCTGATCTGATCTTGGCCTCAACTCCACATTCTCGCCCGCTCTCCACAACCATTGACTCCCCTGTAGCTCAAAAATCTGTCTCTCTCCACCTTGAATATATTCAATGACCCAGCCTCCACAGCTCTCTGGGGTAGAGAATTCCAAAGGTTCACGACCCTCTGAGAGAAGAAATTCCTCCTCATCTCCGTTTTAAAAGGGTGCCCCCTTATTCTGAAATTGTGCCCCCGCCTTCTAGATTCCCCCACGAGGGGAAACATCCTCTCTGCATCTACTCTATCAAGCCCCCTCAGAATCTTATATGTTTCAATAAGATCCCCTCTCATTCTTCTAAACTCCAATGAGTATAGGCCCAACCTGCTCAACCTTTCCTCATAAGACAACCCCTTCATCTCAGGAATCAACCTCGTGAACCTTCTCTGAACTATCTCCAATGCAAGTATATCCCTCCTTAAATAAGGAGACCAAAACTGTACGCAGTACTCCAGGTGTGGTCTCACCAACGCCCTGTACAGTTGTAGCAAGACTTCCCTACTTTTATACTCCATTCCCTTTGCAATAAAGGCCAACATTCCATTTGCCTTCCTACTTACTTGCTGTACCTGCACGCTAACTTTTTGTGTTTCATGTACGAGAACACCAGATCCCTCTGTACCGCAGCATTTTGTAGTCTCTCTCCATTTAAATAATATTTTGCTTTTCTATTCTTCCTACCAAAGTGGATAACCTCACATTTTCCCACATTATACTTCATCTGCCAAATTTTTGCCCACTCACTTAACCTATCTATATCCCTTTGCAGACTCTTTGTGTCCTCCTCACAACTTGCTTTCCCACCTATCTTTGTATCATCAGCAAATTTGGCTACATTACACTCGGTCCCTTCATCCAAGTCATTAATATAGATTGTAAATAGTTGAGGCCCCAGCACTGATCCCTGTGGCAGCCCACTAGTTACAGTTTGCCAAACTGAAAATGACCCATTTATCCCGACTCTCTGTTTTCTGTTAGTTAGCCAATCCTCTATCCATGCTAATATACTACCACCAACACCATGAGCTCTTATCTTGTGCAGTAACCTTTTATGTGGCACCTTATCGAATGCCTTCTGGAAATCCAAATACACCACATCTACTGGTTCCCCTTTATCCACCCTGCTCGTTACATCCTCAAAGAACTCGAGTAAATTTGTCAAACACGATTTCCCTTTCATAAAACCCACGGCTTGCCCTCCCACTGCCTCACCAAGCCGCCATCCTTCAGGAGTGCCCTTGGGCCGGGAGTGCCCGCAGACGTTGTGCCATTCAGTATCACCGGGGGTCGCTGGAGAAGCCGAGAGGAGCAGGGATCATGGCTGGCTCTTCCTCTTCCACACCAGGAGTGCTGAGGCCCGTTGAAGTGCCTCCCCAAACAGCACCTCAGCTGCGATGGGCACTGAATGCAGGAGCTCCCTGATCAGTGTGGCACTGAGCCGCACTTGCCAACTCCCTCAGCAGGGGGAGCCTGCGGGACTATTATAAAAATAGATGATTATTCTCGTCTCCATCTGTGTAATTAAACCTGCTGAAATCCCTTTTTTTTAAATCCCAGTCGTAATTTTTTTTTGGAAAAATGTTTCTTGAGCGATCCGATAGACTGAGCATTCGAGTCTAAATGGTGCCACATTTGAACATTGGTGCTCACAGGCATGCCTCAGTCTCCTTGGGGCTGGAGAGAGAACTCTGGATCAGCTACTTGTAGGAAAATCCACATCAGAGCAGTGGGAGTCTTTCAGAAAGGAAATAGAGAGAGTACAACGCCAACATGTTCCCGTAAAGGTCAAGGGTGGGACCAACAAGCCCAGGGAACCCTGGATGTCAAGGGATATACGAGAATGGATTAGGGAAGAAAGGGAGGCTTTTGGCAGATACAAAGGACTAAAAACAGTGGAAGCCCTGGAGGAGTATAGAAAGTGCAGGGGGGTACTTAAAAAAGAAATTAGGAGAGCGAAGAGGGGGCATGAAAAAACACTGGCGGGCAAAATAAAGGAAAATCCCAAGGTGTTTTATAAGTATATTAAGGGCAAGAGGATAACCAGGGAAAGAGTAGGGCCCATTAGGGGCCAAAGTGGCAATCTGTGTGTAGAGCCGGAAGATGTAGGTGAGGTTTTAAATGAATATTTTGCATCTGTGTTCACTATGGAGAAGGACAATGTAGGCATAGAAATCAGGCAGGGGGATTGTGATATACTTGAACAAATTAGCATTGAGAGGGAGGAGGTACTAGCGGTTTTAGCAGGCTTAAAAGTGGATAAATCCCCAGGCCCAGACGAGATGTATCCCAGACTGCTGTGTGAGGCAAGGGAGGAGATTGCAGGGGCTCTGACACAAATTTTCAGAACCTCTCTGGCCACAGGGGAGGTGCCAGAGGACTGGAGAACAGCTAACGTAGTATCATTATTCAAGAAGGGTAGTAGGGATAAACCAGGGAATTACAGGCCAGTGAGCCTAACATCACTGGTAATGAAATTATTGGAAAAAATTCTGAGGGACAGAATTAGTCTCCATTTGGAGAGGCAAGGATTAATCAAGGATAGTCAGCATGGCTTTGTCAGGGGGAGATCATGTCTAACCAATTTGATTGAATTTTTCAAGGGGGTGACTAGGTGTGTGGATGAGGGTAGTGCAGTTGATGTAGTCTACATGGACTTCAGTAAGGCTTTTGACAAAGTCCCGCATGGGAGACTGGTCAAGAAGGTAAGACCCCATGGGATCAAGGGCAATTTGGCACATTGAATCCAAAATTGGCTTAGCGGCAGGAGGCAGAGGGTGATGGTCGAAGGTTGTTTTTGTGACTGGAAGCCTGTGTCCAGTGGTGTACCGCAGGGATCGGTGCTGGGTCCTTTGCTGTTTGTAGTGTAGATTAATGATTTAGATATGAATGTAGGAGGTATGATCAGTAAGTTCGCAGATGACACGAAAATTGGTGGAGTGGTAAATAGCGAGGAGGGAAGCCTCAAGCTACAGGACGATATAGATGGGTTGGTTAGATGGGCAGAACAGTGGCAAATGGAATTTAACCCTGAAAAGTGTGAGGTGATGCATTTTGGGAGGACTAACAAGGCAAGGGAATACACAATGAATGGTAGGACCCTAGGAAGGACAGAGGATTAGAGGGACCTTGGTGTGCATGTACATAGATCCCTGAAGGCAGCAGGACAGGTAGATAAGGTGGTTAAAAAGGCATATGGGATACTTGCCTTCATTAGCCAAGGCATAGAATATAAGAGCAGGGAGGTTATGATGGAGCTGTACAAAACGCTAGTTAGGCCACAGCTGGAATACTGTGTGCAGTTCTGGTCGCCACACTATAGGAAGGATGTGATTGCATTGGAGAGGGTGCAGAGGAGATTCACCAGGATGTTACCTGGGCTGGAGCGCTTCAGCTATGAAGAGAGACTGGACAGGCTGGGGTTGTTTTCCTTAGAGCAGAGAAGGCTGAGGGGGGACCTGATTGATGTGTACAAAATTATGAGGGGCATAGATAGGGTAGATAGAAAGGAACTTTTCCCCTTAGTAGAGGGGTCAATAACCAGGGGGCATAGTTTCAAGATAAGGGGCAGGAGGTTTAGAGGGGATTTGAGGAAAAACTTTTTCACAGGGCTTGATGGCCGGCGCGGACACGATGGGCCGAAGGGCCTCTTTCTGTGCTGCATAAATCTATGACTCTATAACTCTATGACTCTTGCTCCTGCTCCTGATGCAGCCACCTCCCCTGCTGCCAATACAGCTTCTGGGTGAGGATGTGAAGGGTACTGGAAATCTGGAACACTCTCCCAAAAGGCTGTGCATGCTGGGGGACAATTGGAGCTTTCAAGACTGAGATGGATAGATCTTTCTTAGTTCAAAGGATCAAGCGATATGGAGCAAAGGCAGGTAAATGAAGTTGAGGTACAGATCAGCCATGATCTCATTGAATGACAGAACAGTCTCGAGGGGCTGAATGGCCTCCTCCTGTTCCTATGTAACAGGCTCCAGGAGTGAGCCCTTGCGTGAGGCGGTGGAGGATAGTCAGTGCCCATTGAACCCGTACTCCAGTGAGTCAGTGCCCATGGAACCCATATCCCAGTGAGTCAGTGCCCAAGGAACCCATATCCTAGTGAGTCAGTGCCCATGGAACCCGTACGTCAGTGAGTCAGTGCCCACGGAACCCATATCCCAGTGAGAGTCAGTACCCGTGGAACCCGTACACCAGTGAGAGTCAGTGCCCATGGAAGCCGTACCCCAGTGAGAGTCCGTGCCCATGGAAGCCGTACCCCAGTGAGAGTCAGTTTCTGTGGAACCCGTACCCCAGTGAGTCAGTGCCCGTAGAACTGTACCCCAGTGAGAGTCAGTGTCTGTGGAACCCGTACCCCAGTGAGAGTCAGTGTCTGTGGAACCCGTACCCCAGTGAGAGTCAGTGTCTGTGGAACCCGTACCCCAGTGAGAGTCAGTGCCCTGTTGAACCTGTACCCCAGTGAGAGTCAGTGCCCGTGGAACCCGTACCCCAGTGAGAGTCAGTGCCCTGTGGAACCCATACCCCAGTGAGTCAGTGCCTGTGGAATCCGTACCCCAGTGAGAGTCAGTACCCATGGAACCCGTACTCCAGTGAGAGTCAGTGCCCTGTGGAATCCGTACCCCAGTGAGTCAGTGCCTGTGGAATCCGTACCCCAGTGAGAGTCAGTGCCCGTGGAACCCGTACCCCAGTGAGAGTCAGTGCCCTGTGGAACCCGTACCCCAGTGAGAGTCAGTGTCTGTGGAATCCGTACCCCAGTGAGAGTCAGTGCCCGTGGAATCCATACCCCAGTGAGAGTCAGTGCCTGTGGAACCCGTACCCCAGTGAGAGTCAGTGCCCGTGGAACCCGTACCCCAGTGAGAGTCAGTGTCTGTGGAATCCGTACCCCAGTGAGAGTCAGTGCCCGTGGAACCCGTACCCCAGTGAGAGTCAGTGCCCTGTGGAACCCGTACCCCAGTGAGAGTCAGTGCCCGTGGAACCTGTACCCCAGTGAGAGTCAGTGCCCTGTGGAACCCGTACCCCAGTGAGAGTCAGTGTCTGTGGAATCCGTACCCCAGTGAGAGTCAGTGTCTGTGGAATCCGTACCCCAGTGAGAGTCAGTGCCTGTGGAACCCGTACCCCAGTGAGAGTCAGTGCCCGTGGAACCCGTACCCCAGTGAGAGTCAGTGCCCTGTGGAACCCGTACCCCAGTGAGAGTCAGTGTCTGTGGAATCCGTACCCCAGTGAGAGTCAGTGCCCGTGGAACCTGTACCCCAGTGAGAGTCAGTGCCCGTGGAACCCGTACCCCAGTGAGAGTCAGTGCCCTGTGGAACCCGTACCCCAGTGAGAATCAGTGCCCTGTGGAACCCGTACCCCAGTGAGAGTCAGTGCCCTGTTGAACCTGTACCCCAGTGAGAGTCAGTGCCCGTGGAACCCGTACCCCAGTGAGAGTCAGTGCCCTGTGGAACCCATACCCCAGTGAGTCAGTGCCTGTGGAATCCGTACCCCAGTGAGAGTCAGTACCCATGGAACCCGTACTCCAGTGAGAGTCAGTGCCCTGTGGAATCCGTACCCCAGTGAGTCAGTGCCTGTGGAACCCGTACCCCAGTGAGAGTCAGTGCCCGTGGAACCCGTACCCCAGTGAGAGTCAGTGCCCTGTGGAACCCGTACCCCAGTGAGAGTCAGTGTCTGTGGAATCCGTACCCCAGTGAGAGTCAGTGCCCGTGGAATCCATACCCCAGTGAGAGTCAGTGCCTGTGGAACCCGTACCCCAGTGAGAGTCAGTGCCCGTGGAACCCGTACCCCAGTGAGAGTCAGTGTCTGTGGAATCCGTACCCCAGTGAGAGTCAGTGCCCGTGGAACCCGTACCCCAGTGAGAGTCAGTGCCCTGTGGAACCCGTACCCCAGTGAGAGTCAGTGCCCGTGGAACCTGTACCCCAGTGAGAGTCAGTGCCCTGTGGAACCCGTACCCCAGTGAGAGTCAGTGTCTGTGGAATCCGTACCCCAGTGAGAGTCAGTGTCTGTGGAATCCGTACCCCAGTGAGAGTCAGTGCCTGTGGAACCCGTACCCCAGTGAGAGTCAGTGCCCGTGGAACCCGTACCCCAGTGAGAGTCAGTGCCCTGTGGAACCCGTACCCCAGTGAGAGTCAGTGTCTGTGGAATCCGTACCCCAGTGAGAGTCAGTGCCCGTGGAACCTGTACCCCAGTGAGAGTCAGTGCCCGTGGAACCCGTACCCCAGTGAGAGTCAGTGCCCTGTGGAACCCGTACCCCAGTGAGAATCAGTGCCCTGTGGAACCCGTACCCCAGTGAGAGTCAGTGTCTGTGGAATCCGTACCCCAGTGAGAGTCAGTGTCTGTGGAATCCGTACCCCAGTGAGAGTCAGTGTCTGTGGAATCCGTACCCCAGTGAGAGTCAGTGTCTGTGGAATCCGTACCCCAGTGAGAGTCAGTGTCTGTGGAATCCATACCCCAGTGAGAGTCAGTGTCTGTGGAATCCGTACCCCAGTGAGAGTCAGTGTCTGTGGAATCCGTACCCCAGTGAGAGTCAGTGTCTGTGGAATCCGTACCCCAGTGAGAGTCAGTGTCTGTGGAATCCGTACCCCAGTGAGAGTCAGTGTCTGTGGAATCCGTACCCCAGTGAGAGTCAGTGTCTGTGGAATCCGTACCCCAGTGAGAGTCAGTGTCTGTGGAATCCGTACCCCAGTGAGAGTCAGTGTCTGTGGAATCCGTACCCCAGTGAGAGTCAGTGTCTGTGGAATCCGTACCCCAGTGAGAGTCAGTGTCTGTGGAATCCGTACCCCAGTGAGAGTCAGTGTCTGTGGAATCCGTACCCCAGTGAGAGTCAGTGCCCGTGGAACCCGTACCCCAGTGAGAGTCAGTGCCCGTGGAACCCGTACCCCAGTGAGAGTCAGTGCCCTGTGGAATCCGTACCCCAGTGAGAGTCAGTGTCTGTGGAATCCGTACCCCAGTGAGAGTCAGTGTCTGTGGAATCCGTACCCCAGTGAGAGTCAGTGTCTGTGGAATCCGTACCCCAGTGAGAGTCAGTGTCTGTGGAATCCGTACCCCAGTGAGAGTCAGTGTCTGTGGAATCCGTACCCCAGTGAGAGTCAGTGTCTGTGGAATCCGTACCCCAGTGAGAGTCAGTGTCTGTGGAATCCGTACCCCAGTGAGAGTCAG
Source organism: Squalus acanthias (assembly GCA_030390025.1). Classification (NCBI taxonomy): domain Eukaryota; kingdom Metazoa; phylum Chordata; class Chondrichthyes; order Squaliformes; family Squalidae; genus Squalus; species Squalus acanthias. Next base: position 71,862,618 of record CM059430.1, on the reverse strand, counting down.
TGTCTGTGGAATCCGTACCCCAGTGAGAGTCAGTGTCTGTGGAATCCGTACCCCAGTGAGAGTCAGTGTCTGTGGAATCCGTACCCCAGTGAGAGTCAGTGTCTGTGGAATCCGTACCCCAGTGAGAGTCAGTGTCTGTGGAATCCGTACCCCAGTGAGAGTCAGTGTCTGTGGAATCCGTACCCCAGTGAGAGTCAGTGTCTGTGGAATCCGTACCCCAGTGAGAGTCAGTGCCCTGTGGAATCCGTACCCCAGTGAGAGTCAGTGTCTGTGGAATCCGTACCCCAGTGAGAGTCAGTGTCTGTGGAATCCGTACCCCAGTGAGAGTCAGTGCCCTGTGGAATCCGTACCCCAGTGAGAGTCAGTGCCCGTGGAATCCGTACCCCAGTGAGAGTCAGTGCCCTGTGGAATCCGTACCCCAGTGAGAGTCAGTGTCTGTGGAATCCGTACCCCAGTGAGAGTCAGTGTCTGTGGAATCCGTACCCCAGTGAGAGTCAGTGTCTGTGGAATCCGTACCCCAGTGAGAGTCAGTGCCCTGTGGAATCCGTACCCCAGTGAGAGTCAGTGCCCGTGGAATCCGTACCCCAGTGAGAGTCAGTGTCTGTGGAATCCGTACCCCAGTGAGAGTCAGTGTCTGTGGAATCCGTACCCCAGTGAGAGTCAGTGTCTGTGGAATCCGTACCCCAGTGAGAGTCAGTGTCTGTGGAATCCGTACCCCAGTGAGAGTCAGTGTCTGTGGAATCCGTACCCCAGTGAGAGTCAGTGCCTGTGGAATCCGTACCCCAGTGAGAGTCAGTGTCTGTGGAATCCGTACCCCAGTGAGAGTCAGTGTCTGTGGAATCCGTACCCCAGTGAGAGTCAGTGTCTGTGGAATCCGTACCCCAGTGAGAGTCAGTGTCTGTGGAATCCGTACCCCAGTGAGAGTCAGTGTCTGTGGAATCCGTACCCCAGTGAGAGTCAGTGTCTGTGGAATCCGTACCCCAGTGAGAGTCAGTGTCTGTGGAATCCGTACCCCAGTGAGAGTCAGTGTCTGTGGAATCTGTACCCCAGTGAGAGTCAGTGTCTGTGGAATCCGTACCCTAGTGAGAGTCAGTGTCTGTGGAATCCGTACCCCAGTGAGAGTCAGTGTCTGTGGAATCCGTACCCCAGTGAGAGTCAGTGCCTGTGGAACCCGTACCCCAGTGAGAGTCAGTGCCTGTGGAATCCGTACCCCAGTGAGAGTCAGTGCCTTTGGAATCCGTACCCCAGTGAGAGTCAGTGCCTGTGGAACCCGTACCCCAGTGAGAGTCAGTGCCTGTGGAATCCGTACCCCAGTGAGAGTCAGTGCCTGTGGAATCCGTACCCCAGTGAGAGTCAGTGCCTGTGGAATCCGTACCCCAGTGAGAGTCAGTGCCCTGTGGAACCCGTACCCCAGTGAGAGTCAGTGCCCGTGGAACCTGTACCCCAGTGAGAGTCAGTGCCCGTGGAACCCGTACCCCAGTGAGAGTCAGTGTCTGTGGAATCCGTACCCCAGTGAGAGTCAGTGTCTGTGGAATCCGTACCCCAGTGAGAGTCAGTGTCTGTGGAATCCGTACCCCAGTGAGAGTCAGTGTCTGTGGAATCCGTACCCCAGTGAGAGTCAGTGTCTGTGGAATCCGTACCCCAGTGAGAGTCAGTGCCTGTGGAATCCGTACCCCAGTGAGAGTCAGTGTCTGTGGAATCCGTACCCCAGTGAGAGTCAGTGTCTGTGGAATCCGTACCCCAGTGAGAGTCAGTGTCTGTGGAATCCGTACCCCAGTGAGAGTCAGTGTCTGTGGAATCCGTACCCCAGTGAGAGTCAGTGTCTGTGGAATCCGTACCCCAGTGAGAGTCAGTGTCTGTGGAATCCGTACCCCAGTGAGAGTCAGTGTCTGTGGAATCCGTACCCCAGTGAGAGTCAGTGTCTGTGGAATCCGTACCCCAGTGAGAGTCAGTGTCTGTGGAATCCGTACCCTAGTGAGAGTCAGTGTCTGTGGAATCCGTACCCCAGTGAGAGTCAGTGTCTGTGGAATCCGTACCCCAGTGAGAGTCAGTGCCTGTGGAACCCGTACCCCAGTGAGAGTCAGTGCCTGTGGAATCCGTACCCCAGTGAGAGTCAGTGCCTTTGGAATCCGTACCCCAGTGAGAGTCAGTGCCTGTGGAATCCGTACCCCAGTGAGAGTCAGTGTCTGTGGAATCCGTACCCCAGTGAGAGTCAGTGCCTGTGGAATCCGTACCCCAGTGAGAGTCAGTGCCTGTGGAATCCGTACCCCAGTGAGAGTCAGTGTCTGTGGAATCCGTACCCCAGTGAGAGTCAGTGTCTGTGGAATCCGCACCCCAGTGAGAGTCAGTGTCTGTGGAATCCGTACCCCAGTGAGTCAGTGCCCGTGGAATCCGTACCCCAGTGAGAGTCAGTGCCCGTGGAACCCGTACCTAGTGAGAGTCAGTGCCCTGTGGAATCCATACCCCAGTGAGAGTCAGTGCCTGTGGAACCCGTACCCCAGTGAGAGTCAGTGCCTGTGGAATCCGTACCCCAGTGAGAGTCAGTGCCTTTGGAATCCGTACCCCAGTGAGAGTCAGTGCCTGTGGAATCCGTACCCCAGTGAGAGTCAGTGCCCTGTGGAACCCGTACCCCAGTGAGAGTCAGTGCCCGTGGAACCTGTACCCCAGTGAGAGTCAGTGCCCTGTGGAACCCGTACCCCAGTGAGAGTCAGTGTCTGTGGAATCCGTACCCCAGTGAGAGTCAGTGTCTGTGGAATCCGTACCCCAGTGAGAGTCAGTGCCTGTGGAACCCGTACCCCAGTGAGAGTCAGTGCCCGTGGAACCCGTACCCCAGTGAGAGTCAGTGCCCTGTGGAACCCGTACCCCAGTGAGAGTCAGTGTCTGTGGAATCCGTACCCCAGTGAGAGTCAGTGTCTGTGGAATCCGTACCCCAGTGAGAGTCAGTGTCTGTGGAATCCGTACCCCAGTGAGAGTCAGTGTCTGTGGAATCCGTACCCCAGTGAGAGTCAGTGTCTGTGGAATCCGTACCCCAGTGAGAGTCAGTGTCTGTGGAATCCGTACCCCAGTGAGAGTCAGTGTCTGTGGAATCCGTACCCCAGTGAGAGTCAGTGTCTGTGGAATCCGTACCCCAGTGAGAGTCAGTGTCTGTGGAATCCGTACCCCAGTGAGAGTCAGTGCCCTGTGGAATCCGTACCCCAGTGAGAGTCAGTGTCTGTGGAATCCGTACCCCAGTGAGAGTCAGTGTCTGTGGAATCCGTACCCCAGTGAGAGTCAGTGCCCTGTGGAATCCGTACCCCAGTGAGAGTCAGTGCCCGTGGAATCCGTACCCCAGTGAGAGTCAGTGCCCTGTGGAATCCGTACCCCAGTGAGAGTCAGTGTCTGTGGAATCCGTACCCCAGTGAGAGTCAGTGTCAGTGGAATCCGTACCCCAGTGAGAGTCAGTGTCTGTGGAATCCGTACCCCAGTGAGAGTCAGTGCCCTGTGGAATCCGTACCCCAGTGAGAGTCAGTGCCTGTGGAATCCGTACCCCAGTGAGAGTCAGTGCCTGTGGAATCCGTACCCCAGTGAGAGTCAGTGCCTGTGGAATCCGTACCCCAGTGAGAGTCAGTGTCTGTGGAATCCGTACCCCAGTGAGAGTCAGTGCCTGTGGAATCCGTACCCCAGTGAGAGTCAGTGCCTGTGGAATCCGTACCCCAGTGAGAGTCAGTGTCTGTGGAATCCGTACCCCAGTGAGAGTCAGTGCCTGTGGAATCCGTACCCCAGTGAGAGTCAGTGCCTGTGGAATCCGTACCCCAGTGAGAGTCAGTGTCTGTGGAATCCGTACCCCAGTGAGAGTCAGTGTCTGTGGAATCCGTACCCCAGTGAGAGTCAGTGCCTGTGGAATCCGTACCCCAGTGAGAGTCAGTGTCTGTGGAATCCGTACCCCAGTGAGAGTCAGTGCCTGTGGAATCCGTACCCCAGTGAGAGTCAGTGCCTGTGGAATCCGTACCTAGTGCATCAGCTTCCTCAGGAGAGGAGGGGAGGAAATTGGAACAAATCAGCATTTCCTGAGCCAGAGCTCCTCAGAGTCCTGCCCTAGGCCCAGGTTTAAAACAGATACAAAGATGCAGTTTACAGTCCTAACAAATGTATTCCATATTTCTATGTAAACTTGTCACAGTCTGTCATGGAAAAAAAACCTTATACATCATCATAGGAACTGGAGGAGGCCATTCAGCCCCTCGAGCCTCAATTAGATCATGGCTGATCTGCATCTCAACCCCACTCACCCACGGTGGTCCCTATCCCTTGATACCCTTACCAAACAAAAATCTATCTTTCTCAGTCTTGAAAACTCCAATTGACCCCTAGCATCCCCAGCCCTTTGGGGAAGGGAGTTCCAGATTTCCACTGCCCTTTGTGTGAAATTGTGTTTCCTGATTTTCCTCTTAAATGGCCGAGCTCTAATTTTAATATGAAGCATCCTTGCTCTGGATCCCCCACCAGAGGAAGTAGTTTCTCTGTATCTACCCTATCGAATCCTTTTAGCATTTTAAACCCCTCTCAATCGTCTATACTCCAGGGAATATAAGCCTCCTCTATGCAACCTGTCCTCATAATTTAACCCTCTTAACCCCGGTATCACTCTGGTGAATCTGCGCTGCTCCCTCTCCAAGGCCAATATGTCCTTCCAGAGGTGCGGTGCCCAGAACTGAACGCAGTGTCCAGATGGGGTCTGACAGTTAAAGCACAACTTCCTCCCCTTTGTAATCCAGCCCGCTTGAGATAAAGGCCAAGATTTCAGAGGAAATAGTTTCTCCGTATCGACCCTATTGGATCATTTTAACATTTTAAGCACCTCAATTAGATCACTCCCCAATCTTCTAAACCCAAAGGAATACAAGCCAAGTTTATGCAACCTGTCCTCCTCATTTAACCCTTTAATCCCCGGTATCCTTAAATTGACATCACTAATAGCGCCGATCATACATTAAACATTCACCAATATGAATCAGCACTTACCATTTTTATCAGCTCTTCTGAATATCTAGAGAGATTGAGAAAATAGATTTTAAGAGGATTCATTTCTTCCAGGCAATGAACAGACTCCACAGAAATTCAAACACAAATCACCCGCTCAGAATTTCCCCAAACTTGCTTCCAGCATTTAATGTGACATTTCAGAAACAAACCAGTGCAGCCAAGTAGCGGTGTCAATATACACAACACACAATGTGACATTTCTCTACTGTGAGCCAACTTTGGACAGCTTCACATTTACCTCACCAGCACCAACTGAATCTCTCTCTCCCTCTCTCTCTTCCTCACTCTGTCTCCCTCTGTCTCTCCTTATCCCTTTCTCTCTCACTCTGTCTCTCTCTGTCTCTCCTTCTCCCTCTATTTCCCTCTGTCTCTCCTCCCTCTCTCTCTCTCTCTGTCTCCGTGTCTCTCCTTCTCCCTCTCTCTCTCCCTCTATTTCCCTCTGTCTCTCCTTCTCCCTCTCTCTCACTCTGTCTCCCTCTGTCTCTCCTTCTCCCTCTCTTTCTCACTCTGTCTCCCTCCGTCTCTCCTCCCTCTCTCTCTCTCTGTCTCCCTCTGTCTCTCCTTCTCCCTCTCTCTCTCGCTGTCTCTGTCTCTCCTTCTCCCTCTCTCTCTCTCTGTCTCCCTCTGTCTCTCCTCCCTCTCTCTCACTCTGTCTCCCTGTCTCTCCTTCTCCCTCTCTCTCTCGCTCTGTCTCTCCTTCTCCCTTTCTCTCTCTCTGTCTCCCTCTGTCTCTCCTCCCTCTCTCTCATTCTGTCTCCCTGTCTCTCCTTCTCCCTCTCTCTCTCACTCTGTCTCCCTCTGTCTCTCCTTCTCCCTCTCTCTCTCACTCTGTCTCCCTGTCTCTCCTTCTCCCTCTCTCTCACTCTGTCTCCCTCTGTCTCTCCATCTCTCTTTCCCTCTCTGTATTGTCCTCTCAGTTTCTCTATATTTAACTGTCTCTCTCTCTCTCCCTCTCAGTTTTGTTTCTCTTTCTCTCTCGCAACGCCCAGTCGCTTTATATTTGATTGATTAATTTACTATTTCTTTTTTTTTAAACCACACCGATTTCAGTCCTCATCTGGTCAGATCCAGTGTGGGACTGAGATGGACCTGGCGGTTAAACCGCAGTGGAGAGAAATGGATTGTAACCGCACATAACTAATGCCTGAAAGTTGGCCAGAGCCTCTTATTTTAATAAAACCTCTTTAGCAGGTCTGTTGCTGGGAGCCGTGAACAAACAGATTGCTAATTCCACTTAAAGTAAGCGACTAAAGTTTCTGATTGAATGATATATAGGCCACGCTGCAAATGATTGACTCTTGCTCAACACTCCAGTCTGGGAGCTGTTACAGGACCCGGGGCGCGGAGATGAAGCAGCTACCTACATCCAGTATTACTGAGATGCCTTTCTTGCTCTCCGGAGTGACCTGGTCCCTGGAAGCCGCCTCTCCTTTCAGGGATTCCCTCTCCCCGAACTTCTTGTCGCTCATCTTGGTGAAGACCCAGCGGAGGACTCCGTCCAGCCCCCTGATGCTGCGCTGGTGCGGCGGCTGCTTGTCGAGGACCGTGCCGAGGTGCTGGACGCTGTCCCTGCAGTAGCGAGCTGCTTGATCACACATCTTCACATCCTGCGGACCCCCCTCCCCACCCCGGCACCACCGACACCACACGCCTCCCCTCCCCTCCCCTCCCCTCACCGTCACCGCTCACGCACTTGCACAGAAAGAGGATGGAGAGACTGACAGAGAGAGAGAGAGAGAGAGAGAAGGAGACAGAGGGAAATAAAGAGAGAGAGAGAACGGGAGAAGGAGACAGAGGGAAATAGAGAGAGAGAACGGGAGAAGGAGACAGAGGGAAATAAAGAGAGAGAGAGAACGGGAGAAGGAGACAGAGGGAAATAAAGAGAGAGAGAGAACGGGAGAAGGACTGACAGGGAAATAGAGAGAGAGAGAGAACGGGAGAAGGAGACAGAGGGAAATAGAGAGAGAGCGAGAGAGAACGGGAGAAGGACTGAGGGAAATACAGAGAGAGAGAGAAAGGGAGGAGAGAGATAAGGGAGAGAGACAGATAAAGACAGACAGACAGATAGAGATTGAGAGGGAGAGGGAGATAGAGAGAAAGGAAGAGGCACAGAGAGACAGAAAGGACAGAGAGAGGGGCAGAGTGAGAGGGGGAAGTGAGAGTGGCAGAGAGTGAGTGAGGGGGAAGAGATTGAGAGGAAGGCAGAGAGAGAGATCAGGATGGCTCCATTCCTCCACTCACACACTACATGGAATTACACAGGATATACAGCACAGAAACAGGCCATTCGGCCCAACCAGTCCATGCCGGTGTTTATGCCCCACACTTGTTGTCCTCAAGCCGTGTTTCTGCTGGTGTCTCCGGCCCCAT